>VMDO01016880.1:0-46448 GCA_007922755.1 Pedetes capensis | reverse complement strand
TTGTTTTGTTGATGTTTAGTCATAACCCATATTGAAGGCTATGATCTTTGATCTTCATCAGTAAATGTTTTAAATCCTCTTCATTTTCAGCAAGCAAAGTGGTGTCATCTGCATAACGCAGGTTGTTAATGAGTCTTCCTCCAATCTTGATGCCACGTTCTTCCTCATAAAGTCCAGCTTCTCAGATTATTTGCTCAGCATATAAATTGAAGAGATAGGGTGAAAGTGTACAGCCCTGACGCACACCTTTCTCAACTTTAAACCACTCAGTGTTTCCTTGTTCTGTTCAAACAACTGCCTCCTGGTTCATGTACAGATTTTTCATGAGCACAATTAGGTGTTCTGGTATTCCCATTTTCCGAAGTGTTATCCATAATTTGTTGTGATCCATACAATCAAATGCTTTTGCATAGTCAATAAAACATAGATAGACATCTTTTTGATATTCTCTGCTTTCAGCTAATATCCACCTGACATCAGCAATGATGTCCCTAGTTCCCCACCCTCTTCTGAATCCCGCTTGATTTTCCAGCAATTCCCTGTCTCGCCAGGTCCTACTCCCAGAGTGAAACATAGTGAATAGTTTTTAGTTCTCTAAACTGATGATGTTAAGATTTAAAGGGCATATACACAGGTGAAAGCACCATGATTTCTACAGGTTATGAGAATTAAGGATTTCTCTGTCAGAATTTCCTAAGGTTCACAGAGCCATAGGGCTTCCATGAGTCCCCTGAAATTATATGTAATCAATCATGTGCATATGCAGGGTTCTGTTTTGCTTTGTTTTTCAATTGCTTATTATTTTTGTTGTTGATGCTGCTTGATACAAAGTTTCCCAAAGCAGTCTAGCTGGCCGCAAATGAGGGGTTTACAGGTATATGCCACCACACCCGGCACACATGCAGTTTGAGAAAAGGGTTCAATAGCTTTCAAAAAATTAGACTCTTAAAAGAAGTTCATGACCATGTCCTCTACTTTCTCAAATTAAGAATCAGGGGGGCATGCTTGTAACCCCAGAGATTTGGGAGGCTGAAGCAGCAGGATTTTGAGTTTGTGGCCAGAGGCAATATGAGATCATGTCTCAAAATAGAAAATGGGCTGGGGGAGGCAGCCTAGTGGTAGAGCACTTGCCAAGTATGTGCAAGGCCCTGGGTTCCACTTTCAAGTATCTCACACACACACACACACACACACACCATATATATATAAAATGTATCATATATATGATATATAATATATATGTTAGGTGCCATCGAGTCGTGTCCGACTCATAGTGACCCTTTTTGTTAGGGTTTTCAATGGCTGATTGTTTTGGGATTGCCTTGGGAGTGGATTGCCATGCCCTTCTCCCATTTTTTGCAGTGCTGGGAATTGAACTTGGGACCTCAGAGACTGCAGAGCGGAGCTCTACCAACTGAGCTAAATCCCAGCATTATATATATATGTATATATGTGTATATACATATATACATATATATACACACACATATATAGCCATACATACATATATACACACATATATGTATATATGTATTATATATGATACATAATATATATATCATTACTCTGTAAAAGAAGTATTTGCTTACAAATTGGTAATATTTGGCTCAGTTTCTTGTTACCAAGAAAGATTTATTTGGCTTTATGATTTGGTATCTTTTTTTCCATTCTATGTTTGTGTGTGGGGGGTAAGATTAGTTTGCACAAGTTTCTATTACCACTCAAGTGTGGCTGACTTTTCTACGATATCAAATTAAGTAGGGGTCTAGATTTTCAAATCTCATTTTTAATCTCTGTTGTTTATTTTGTGTTGTTGTTGTTTGGTTTCCTAATAAATTCCATTCAAATTTGGAAGTGCTGCTCATTCGTCAAATTTCTTTATGGCTTTATTTTGGTACATATAAAGCAAAAAGAAATAAAAATAAATATCACACAAGATATTTCCTTCTATTCAGTGAGTAAATCTAAGGATTCTATAAACATTTTCACTGAGCGTATTTTAAAACTAACAGGTAATGAACAGGATTTTTGCAGCTGTAAATAAGAACTTATTTTAATTTAAAAGGTGAATTCTATCTCCATAGGGTTTCTTGAAGCAATTTATTTTTGGAATTTTAGTGATTGCATTTGAGTTGTCCTGCATACAAAATTTTATTTTATAATCTACTTTCTAGGAAATTTATGTTAACTGTATGGAATGATATAAAACACTTCAACACAAACTAGGAATGGTGATGATTTTCTGTAATTAAATAGATATTTCTAGAGATAAGGTGCTTTTTATTTCATTTATACTCCTGAGCCAGAGGAATTAAATGCTATTGTGGGAAATAATCTGGTAATAAAGTTAGACAGAAAGTATGAAGGAGAAACATAAACAAAGTCTATTGAAGCATGATTATTTAGGGCAAGGGATGTAGCTATTGGGTTGTACCACTGTGTAGAGTACTTGCCTAACATGGGCAAAACCCTGGGTTTGATCCCTAGCACTACAAAAGAAGATTTTTTTTTTTTTTTTTTTGACTCAGCAAGATTTCCAGTTTGTGAATATGGGAATTTTGGTAGGAGGAACTGAGACAGATTATTACCATGTAGCCCACAATAGCCTTGAAATCACAATCTTCCTGCCTCAGCTTCCAAAGTGCTGGGGTTACATGTGTACAAAACCAGCCAAGCTTGAGTATGGGAATTTTAAGATAAGAAAAAAAGAAACATTGTAATTCTAACTGGGAACATCAGTACACTCAAGAAAAAAGTGTGGGGCTGGGCTTGCAGCTGAGAACCCCTCCTGCAGTGAGTTGAACCCTGCAGCTGGAGACCCACTGTGTGATGAGCGCTGCCAAAGAGCCACATCTCCCAAAAAAGAGGCTTATGCCCACAGCTACTCTGAGAAAGCTTGAGAAAGGCAGGCTCAGAAACTTAAGCTCACGGAGGCTCCTTGCTTCTTATTCCCAATGACAACACTCACAGCTCAGGTGCTCTTCAGTGCTCTTCAACAGCTCTTTATGTGCTTCCTTGTCTGGCTCAGTGGTGGGACTGCAGCAGCTCCTGCTGCTGGTGCTTGCCCTGTGCGCCATGCCTATATACCCTGCAGGGACCAATCAGAGGTTGCCACGTACTAAGGGGTGATTGGATCAGGAGGGAGCCGCAAATTGTGGTATCATAATGGTAACCAATCAGATGTCCCTTAACTGCCCAGTCAGGAGTCGTACACTAATTGAGAGATGGCCAATCAGGTGTTGAGGGGTTTGAGGAGGCAGTTGGATGCCAGAACCATCTTGGCCACTTGATGCCCAAAAGGCCCTGGATGTAGGGATGAGGTTGCTGCCCTGGGGATGAATCCTGGTCCCCCAGGTATACCAGATAGGCCTTGAGGCATGTTGCCTCTCTAGGCCACATCCCTAAAAAAAAGTATAGAAAAATATTTGGATATGTTCCAGCTGTCACTGCATAACAAACTACCTTCAAATTGTAGTGGCTTGCAACTACAGCCATTTTATTGTACCTCATCATTTTGTAGAATAGGAATTTAAGAAGGCTTGTTCAGTGACTCCAATTTTATCATTTTGTTCTCATTTACTGGTTGGTATACTTTTATAAGGAAACACTTTTCTGTATCTATTCTCCCATTATCTAGTAGAAACCTTCATAAAGAAGGAATAAAAGTTTGATTTTTTTTTATCTGTTTACTAGTTTTCATATCATGAACTGCTTTCTTTTCATTTTCTAAAGTCAATCATACTTTTAAAATATTAAGAACTCATGTATTTAAACATATTTGATGCTTTTTAAATAATTGCAATTTTTAACCTTTTTGAAGCCCAAACTTTCCTTTTTTTTCCCCTGTGGTACTTGGAGTGTGATACTTGTGTGTGAAACTTCACAAGTTTAAAGTGATATTTCCAATTCAAACAAAGGACATTCTACTTGCACCCTAATCTGTATTACCTCTATCTCTCTTTTCTACTCTTTACCTGGTTCTCAAAATAACAGGAAGTAACAGAACTAGAATCTTTTATAATTATTCATTTGCTTTCTTCAACAATATCTACACATCAGTCTCAGAATACTACTAAAGCCCTCCAATACACTTACTGGAAACTGTTTAAAAACATTTTTGCTTATATTTGTAAGAAGTGTATGTCTTCAGATCATAGCCATTACATACTGTATCTGTATTCTACTAGTAACTATATAGTTAATGCTCAGTATCTATTGCTACATTATCTCTGTGGAGATTTGGTTGTGTGAAGTTTATTCTCTGAGATGCCTCTGCAATACTGGCAAGAATGATACTCATAGAATTGTTACATTACACTAATAGTGTGTTTGTGCCTTTATATTTGAAAGGCACTTTTACCTGACACAAAATTTTTGATCACATTTGATTCTCTTGAGTACCTTAAATACAAACTCCATTTTCTTCCATCTTTCCTTCCTTCCGTCCGTCCTTCCTTGCTTGCTTGCTTTCTGTACTAGGGGTTGAACCCAGGGCCTCAGGCTTGCATGCTTTGCAAGTGCTGGACCACTGAGATGCACCTCCAACCCATTTTTTAAAAAAACTTTTTGAGACAGAGTCTCACTAAGTTATGCAGACTGCCTTTGGTCTTGAACTTGTGATCCTCCTGCTTCTGCCTCCTGAGCTGCTGGGATTACAGGTGTATGCCACCGCGCCCAGCTCCATTTTCCTTTGTTATTTATTCTTTTTTTTTTTTTTTTTTGAGATAGGGTCTTGTGAAGTAGACTTAGCTGAACATGAACTTGTGATCCTCTTGCCTCAGTCTCCCAAGTGCTGCGATTACAGGTATTCACCACCACAGCTGGCCAGAAACTTCATTTTCTTCTGACATCAGGCTTGCTGAAAAATCTGATGTTAATATGATTTTTTAAAATGAAGTATTTGCTTGTTTTTGTCTAGACATCTAAGGAAATTCACTCATTTTTGTTTCATTTTTTTTTTTTAATTTTTGTTTTGTTTTGTTTTGTTTTATTGAGGCAGAGTTTCACTATGTAGCCCAGGCTCACATGGAACTCATTATGTAGCCTATGCTGGCCTGGAACTCAGGTCAGTCCTCTTGTCTCAGCCTTCCAAGTACTGGAATTACAGGTATGTGTCACCATGCCCGTCTCATTTTCCTTTAAAGTCTACATTTTACTAGACTATGTTTTGGTGTTGGCCGTTTGGGTTGGTGTTCTCAGATATGTGTCCTTCAGATGCATAATTTCAAATCTTTACAATATTCAGGACTTTTTTCTTGAAGTTTTTAGTTATTTCTTCCATTGCTTTCGTTTCCTTCTTCAGGGATTCCTATTATAATTATGTTGGATCTTCTTTGGTTATTTTCAAAACTCATTTTTTTCTTGAAATCTATTTACCTTTCTATTTTTATTTTGAAAGCTAATTTTCCCTTTTTATTGTTAATTTCTCTTAAGGGATTTTCTGTTATGTTTGTTTTTCTAGATGTTATATCTAGTACAGCCTTCCTTTTTAATGAACATTTTTTACTTCACTTCCTTTGTTGAGTTCTGTCACCTCTTTCTTGAGATTTTTACTTTTTCTGTGGTGCTCGGGACCTAACCCGGAGCCTTGTGCATGCAAGGAAGGCACTCTACTAATGAGGTACATCCTTGACCCTTTTCCTGAGATTTTAAACCTGTGATTGATGTTGTTCTATCATTTGGAAAACATCAAGGTTAGTTTATATTACATAGGCTACCAGGTTAATTTACATCATTGCCTGTATGTGTAGACAATTTATCTAGTTATTAATATTTTCTCATTCAGTAAATATTTATTGAACACCTATCATGTGCATACATTGTAGCCTTAAGTTGACCCACAATAGTTCATCACTAGATGTATGAAAGAGAAATAAAAGCTTACTGTTTTATGTAAATAAAAATTATTTTTGAGATAAAGTCTCACTATGCAGCCCAGGTTGGCCTCAAACTCAGGATGCTCAGTCTCCCAAGTACTGGGATTATAGGTGTGTATCACCATGCCTAGCTTAAATTATCTACATTCTGACATACAGGAATTCTAAATTCAACCTCATTCTCCTGGTAATTTTCCAAATAAGAAGGAAATGTTTTACATTTTATCAGGTGTAGTTATGTTTAAATCTTTAGACATATGGCATGTGGATTTTCATTTTCACTCTGTACTTAGCTGTGCAAATGTCAAAGGGTTGTACTGTTGCAGAAAATCACTCTAAGAGGTCAAGATTGTCACTAATGATATTTATAGGATAAGGAAATTAAAGCTTAGAGATATTACATAATTTTCTCAAAGTTATGTAGAGTCCATTGTTAATCTCTGATCAGTTTGAATATAAACTGTCTTCATCATTAAAAATTTTTACTATAAATAAATATATTCTTTAATCACATTACTTAACATGCTTGCATAAGCCTTAAGCATATCATGAGATATCAGAAATAATGCAAATCACCATGTGCAGAGGTGCACCTGTAATTTCAGCAACTTGGGAAGTAGAGGCCAAAGGCAGCTTGGTAACTTAGTGAGACCCTGTCTCAAAATCAAAAATAAAAAATAAAAAGAGGAAATCTCAATTGTGCAGTCTTTGATCTTGAATTTTATGTGTCCAAATATTTGATTTTGCATATGCCCTTATTTGACAAAAGTGTGGGTTCATTTTATAATTATACAATTAACGACACTGGCTTATTGAAAAATAATTCAATTAAAGTTAACATTGGCTAATTTATCTGGCAGAATAATTATTTACAGTAATTCCTTTTTAAGGGAAATACCAACCAGAAGATCAAACTACAACCCCCAAAATAGCCTGTTTAATGTTGAAAAACAGGAGTAAACAATCTTAGGGTAGTATTTCCATCAAGATATGTAAATTGTCATATTTCTCTTAAGAACAACCTGCTCACAGTGGGGATGCGAATCAGATGCTTTGAAATTCAACATCACCAGACTTTTGCCTGTAATTACTTAACATCTGCACGCATCAGTTTCCTTATTTTGTAAAACCCATTTTCTTGTAAGGATTGAGATTATACATTTAAAACACCTAGCACAATATTATCATATGTTAACAGTACAGATTATATTAGACAAACTGTATATTAATTATGTATTATTGTGAGATGCAATTACTATCATTGAGTCATTGTTGTCTTTGTTAACAGCTCCCCAGAAACCCAACAATCCTGCAGAACAATCCAACCTTTAGACCTAGGCAGGCAGGCAGGCAGGTACCGGTTACCATGACAACAGCGCGCGCCGAGCCCTACTCAGCTCGCGCCTCGCCCGGGAGGAAAAAAGGCCTGGGCTGCGTCTTGCGTCATCACCGCGCGCTCGTCAGGGCTCCCTGTGCTATTTTGGAAGGTCCCGTCCAGGCTACCGTCGTCTCCCGCCAGGATTTTTTTTTTTTTTCTTTCTTTTTCCTTTTCGACCTTTGTTACATTGTAGCGAGGCCGCGAGCCCGTGAGTACCAGGGACTACGCGGGAGCACAAAGAGCGAGCCTCGGGGCAGCCGGGGCTGCGCGCGGCGCCCGCGCCCTGCGCTTCCTCCCGGCGGGGCTCGCGCCGGGCCGACTTCCGGGCGGGTGCCCGCCAGCGCGGCTCCCGTAGCGTTCCCTGCCCCTTTGTGTCCCCGCAGGGCCGAGCAGGGCCGGCGGCCGCTGGGCGCGGGCTGCTCCTGCGCGGGCGGCCCGGGCAGCCGGCGACGGCTCGGCGTTCCGGGTGCGGCGGGGTGCGGGGGTCGCCGTGGGCCGCGGCTCGGAGCTTAGCCTCCCTCTCCCTCCCTCCCCCTACCTCCGGTCCTCGCAGACGGCCCGCTCGCCGCCGCCATGAACCTCTTCAACCTGGACCGTTTTCGCTTCGAGAAGAGGAGCAGGGCGGAGGCGGCGCCCCCGTGCCCGCAGCCCGCGCAGCCCGGCTCGGCCTCGCCCATCTCGCTGAGCGCGGAGGAGGAGGACGCGGAGCGCGAGGCCGGCCGGGCGGACACCCCCGCCTCGGACGTGACCGAGAAGACAGGTGAGTCCCGGCGCCGCGGCCGGTGCGCGCAGGAGGGCTCCGCGCGTTCCTTGGCATCCCGCACATGGATGCCCAGTCCTTCCGCTCCGTCCTCTGAAACCCAGCTCTGGTGCTGCCAGCAGCGCAGACTATGTCTCCCAACTGAGCTCCCAGCCATTGTTGCTTTCACAGGAGTGCTTGGAAAACTGCCCAGTAATGGAAGTTCAAGTCAGGGCTTAGGTCATTCTTAGGTCAAAATGGCTACTGTAGGTGATGCAGTCCCGAGGTAGATGTTGAGGCTATTTGGTGAGATATTTTCATTCTTTCCAATACTTCTTCAAAAACACTGGTTATTTGCTGTGGGCTAGATGTAAATCAGGTGTCTACAGACGACCTCTGTGTACCAATAAAGATCAGATCATTTTCAGGTACTACCTTCACCTGACTTCCTGGATATCCCTAGAATGCAAGTGAATAAGTGTTATTTTTTGTGGTGAGTGAACCATGTTTAACCTAGTTAACACATGGTTACAGGGAAGAGGATTTGAGAATAAGTCAAAAATGAAGATTTCCATTCTAATCTACGTTTACTTAACAGTCAATAATTACAGGAACATTTTTGAACTCTTTTTTAGGCGGAATGCAAAAGTGCTTCATGTTATTTAATGTGTATAAAAAATCCTATGAAATTATTATTATTCACATTATGCCAAAGTGAGACCCAGAGAGGTTTAATTCTTAGGAACTTGGTAGAACCTGAATACCACTCCAGACATGAACTGCTAATCCTTATGCAGTTTCTTATGAAAAGTGAAAGGAATGTCAACTTTTAATTTTTTTTCAGTAATTTTTTAGTAATTTTTTTTCAGTTTCATTTTTCTATGCAAACCCAGTATTTCCCTAGCAGTTTATAAGTTACTGTGGCCTGAAAGATTAGTAACATTTGTCTGCATCCTTGATATCTTTGTTTGCCACTTTTCAATTTAAATGTAACAGTGATGGCAGATTCTCTACAGTTACCATTAGAATAACATTTTATTCCTGCAGTACTCAGGATTGAAGCTTGGGTTTTGCGCCTGGTTTGCAAGAGCTCTACCACTAAGCTACAGCCCCAGCCTCCAGAATAACATTTTAAAGTACAACGGTGTAATTGGAATTTGGTGGATTGATTGAATCCTAGGTTGGATTAAGGGGTGATGTAATGTAGAGTCTGATTTCCAAAGGCTTTATCCTAAGGAGTTTTACGTCAGATCTCGGAAGCTAAGCAGGGTCGGGCCTGGTTAGTACCTGGATGGGAGACCGCCTGGGAACACCAGAAGCTGTAGGCTTGGGAGAAGGACCTGGCAACCCCCTCCCAAAAATCAATCTGCCATTGAAAACCCTGTGAACAGCAGAGAAGCACTGACAATAGTGTTTCCCCTGTTGCACAGAGGGTCGCTATGAGTCGGATACCGACTCGACGGCACCTAACAACAACAAAATGCCACAGGAAGTAACTGAAGGATTTTAAACACAGAAGTGACAGGCTGTTCATTCTTTATTAGATGCTTGATTTGCATAACACATGATGTAGTTAACATCTGAACATCCAGGAACTTTAATGTTTTTCCAATATATTTAGTCATCTGTTTATTTACTTACTGTTTGTTTTTGAGATGAAGGGAAGTCTCACTGTATAGCCTAGGTTGACCTTGAATTCAGGATCCTGCCTCCACCTCTGCTGGATTTAAAGGTGTGGACCACCATATCCACCTTTATCTATTTCTTATGTAGATATACAGGGTAAGAAAGACTAGGGTGTGGTCATGGTGTTTTGAGTCACATTTTAGTTAAATATGAGGCATTGAATAAAAAACTTAAAATCTGGAATCCACAGTTCTTTTCATCTCTGAAAGCAAAAGCATTTTGTAAACTCGATTTCAGTGGAATGTTTTAGTTGTTTATCAATATTTGTAATGTGAAATTTTCAGTTGATATCTTTGTTTGCCACTCTTCGACTTAAATGTAACAGTGATGGCAGATTCTCTACAATTACCATTAGAATAACATTTTATTCTTGCAGTACTCAGGATTGAAGCTTGGGCTTTGCGCATGGTTTGTGCAATGAGACTGTGATTCTACTTAACTTTTTTCTTTAGGAGACCACTGCACTCCTTTTCTTTTTATTGGGATTTTTCAACATTCTAAAAAAAAAAAACCAACTTTCTCTAGGAATCACATGGTCAGTCTTGACATTGGGAACAATGAAAATTAAGTTCTAAGCCAGGCGCGGTGGCGTTCGCCTGTAATTCCAGCGGCTTGGGAGGCCAGCTTGGGAGATGGAGACAGGAGGATCACAAATTGGAGACCAGAGGCAGTTTGCGTAATTTAGTGAGACCTGTCTCAAAAAGTAAAAAAAAAAAAATGGGCTGGGGGGTTGCAGCTCAGTGGTACAGCACTTGCAAAGCATGCAAGCGGGAGGCCCTGGGTTCAACCCTCAGGACTGCAAAAAACAACAACAAAAACAAAACAAAGAAAATTAAGTTCTAATAATGATGTGAATCGATCCTACTAAGAATTGAAATACTTTGCTTTAATAAAAAATTATTGTAAAATGAATTTTCAAGCGAATTTTTGAGTCTTAAAAACTAAGGCAAGTATATGCATTAAAGACAGTGTGGATAGAATGGTAAAATGATGAAAAAAAGTTTCTTTATAAAAAGTCAGTCTATTAGTATTGAGTACTGTGAACATTGATAGAGGGTAAAAGTTGAAGGGAGAAAAATCACATAGGAAGCTCTTATAATCTGAGCTTAATTATGACAGTAGAAATGGAAAAGAAAAAAGCATGAGAGATTTCAAAGGAAGGGCAGAATTTATACAACTAGATCCATGGTTGGAATTAAGACTGGAGTTTCTCCTCAGGGATTGGGTGTTGGGCACTTGGGTCCACAGACCCAGGAAAGGCAGAGGCAAGCAAGAGTAAGGAAGATTGTGTTGAGAGGACAGACAGAGCCTTTGTATGAGGGATCCTGACTGGCTAGCCAAGGTGGGGCTGTTATCGAGGGTTTTTATACCGTGTGAGCTGTAAGTTCTTGGAGTAGGCGCTTATTCCATTGTTTCTACCTAAAGATTAATTGATCTGTTGACTGTTGGCTGCATCATAGGACTTGTTTTTCTTAGAAGAATGGGCCTTAAGGGGAGACATTTTCTTCCTGTGAATGAAAGTCAGGTGACCTACTTAGTTACCTGGTGACCGTCTTGCCTCAGTGGTTCCCTACTTCAAGGCCTCATTTCCTTGAACCTGCCTAAAATTTACTGACTCCTATCACAATGAGGTAAGATAAATGTTAGGATTTTTAGTTTAGGAAGATGAAAAAAAAATGATAGGGCTGTACATCAGAATAGATAGGAAGAAACTATTACAAGCTATTGAGCTTGTCTTTGAAAATTCAGATAAGAATCAAAGATTCTGCCCCAACTCCTAGGGCAGTTGAGTGGGATCGAGTGCTGAGTTACAATTGGATGTGTGGAAAGGACAAGATTCTGATATTAGACTTAAAATGAAGACTGGAGATGGAATTGGGGGAGTCATCAGTAGGATGTGAATATTGAGCGCACTTTTATAAGTTCTCACACTGTTACTATGTGAAAATGGTGTTATAAGCTTATGATAAGTAGAAGATTGTATATAGTCCAGATCACTTGCCATCATTCTTTTCTCAGGTAATCCTGTTCTTTTGCCTAACATGAGTTACGGCTTTGGTTTCTACCACTGTCCTTCAGTTGTGATGCAGCGGTCACATTATCTCTTGAATACGCATGCATGGTCTTTCCATTGCCCTTCTGCCTACACGACCCTTCCTGCTGATACTTCCAAGACTCAGCGCCTTCATTTCATTTCATTAGGACTTAATGAAATGTCCTCTTTTAGAAGGCCTGCCCTTACCACTCTCTTTGAAATAGTGCCTCCTGCACCCAGTACCCCGGCTTTACTGTTTGTGTCTTCATTGTATTTGAGTTGCAGTGGACTCTATGGCACCTAATAGACAACAACATTGCATTGTGTATTTGTGTTTCCCTTATTAGACTATGAGATCCCTGAGAGCAGAGACCTTATCTGATTTTGTTCTCCTGCTCATCCTCCTTGTTTAGACTGGCATGTGGTAGCCCTGAATAAATATATTGAAGTAAGAATTCTTGTATGATGGGTGGGTGATATTGATCTCTATGTTTTTCGGTATCCCTTCTGTTTTATGACTGTAAAACAGTACCCTACCCCTGAGACATTTTCTTCTTTGTGCTGGAGATTAAACCTAGGGCCTTGCCCACACAGTCAGATGCTTTACCACTGAGTTATATTCCCAGCTTCATTGGTCATACTTCAGCTATGGATACTCCTTTTGCATAGTGCAGGCTTCCTAATGCTCACCTAAATCCAAACCAGCTTTCAGATTGGAGGGCGTACATGTAACCCTTTTGAGACTAATGGGACAGCATATACCAATGCACTTTTAGAGCAAATACTCATGGGATCTTTCTTCTTAAATATGCCTGTAATATAGCTATGTAGCTATGTCAGTTTTCTTATTAAATGTGACAAATTAGTTCAACAGCTGATTACACCATAAACTAAAATTTTGTTGTCGTATTGTGTGAACCTGCTCAGTAATATTCTTATTTTAACTGTGCTTTTTTATACTAGTTTATGGACTCCTTTAGGAAGTCTTAGATAAGTCATACTTATTAACTTTATTGGATATTTACTTGCATAAGTGTATGAAATACATTTATTTTGTGTGGGGGGATGATAATGTCCCAACAGTACATCAGGTGGGATTATATGTCCCAGTAGTTTTAGCATTTAGCAGCTGGCATGGAAGCGAAAAGACTGATGTAGACAGAATATAGAAAAATGTAAAGTGTGCTCAGATTAACAGAATAAAAAATTATAATTCCTCTTAACTAAAAAAAATTTGTCCCGAAAGAGTAGCCTGTATTTATTTATTTTTAGTTAATCTGTTTTTTGTGGTGCTGAGAAACAAGTCCAAGGCCTTGTGCATGCTCGGCAAGTGCTCTGTCACTGACCTACAGCCTCAGTCTCTTTATTTTGTTTTACTCTCACAGTACCCAGAGAGGTCAGTGATTGTTAGGAACACATTATTTCTGTTTTTACTTTGACTTCAGGGAGGATAGTGGGTTTGGAAGGATTAAAGTAATGGTAGATGAGTGCAAGAGGAAAGAGCCTACCATGTTTTATACATAATAAAAATATGAGTGAAGCATGATCTTCAAGGAACAACAGGAAGAAAAGACATGTAAATATATACTTAAACTAGTACAGTGTGATAAATCATATGATGGGGAAAAATACCAAGCACAGTAGAAACAGGTCTGAATCACAGATGGTTAAATTATCCATGTTTCCTGGGAAGAACCACAAAAAAATCACAAAGAGAAGATCTTTGTAATAGATTGTAAACAATGAAATCATTGTTTATTGAATGACCAGATAATGCAAGGGTTGAAAATACTCTCTGGTGGTGTGTGCATGGAAGGTAGGGGAAGGTGTTCTGTGGAAGACTAGACAAGAGGCAGTGTACGTGAAGCTAGAGTGATAGAAATGTAAACTGCAGGTTTGTGCAGGGGCTTTAAATGCTATGCAAGAAAGGATAGACCTTATTTGCTACATATCTCAAAGCGTTTCATTCTGAAAATGTCATTAATGAAACCATTCTACTAAAGCCTCAATGCTGGGAAACGACAGTAGGAATAATGTTGAGCTGTGTCTTACTCATAGCGACCCTCAGGGTTTTCAGTGGCTGATTACTTTGGGATGGCTTCAGGAGTGGATTGCCACATCCTTCTCAAATTTTTTGTGGTGCTTGGGATTGAACCCAGCACCTCAGAGAGTACAGAGGGGCACTTTACCAACTGAGCTAAACCTCATCTCTTTGTAGAGGTAATAAAGGAGGCAAATAGGGGAGGGTTTTATATTTTGGTACTGGGGGATTGGACCCAGGGCTCTGCACCACTGAGCTGCGTCTGCACCCCCATTTTTATTTCTATCAAGTGAGAGTCTGCTTAGTTAGGCAGGCTGCCTTTTGCCTTGAATTCATGATCCTTCTGCCTCTGCCTCCTGAGTCAGTGAGATTACAGGTATGTGCCATAGTGTGTGGCAGTTTAGGGGAGTTTATATGTATTTGATGGTATTTGCAGTCAGTTCAATGTGGAGGATTTAAAGATATCTGTTCCTTGCTCCAATAGCTAGGTGATTGTCAGGATCACCTGAATGAGGAAATAGGTTTAGGAGAAAGATACTGAAATACGTTGAGCTTTTGTTACCTGCCGTAATTCAGAAGCAAGGTAGAGTTGGGAGCTCAGAGAGTAATGTGAACCTGAGGCCTCATGAGAGTCATGCTTGTGGTAGTTAGCGAAGAATGTCCTCAGCAGAGTACACACTCAGAAGCAACATTTGGTGCTTGCTTTAGCAGCACTTGTATTAAAATTGGAACGATACAGAGATTAGCCTGGTCCCTCCACAAGGATGACATGCAAATTCATGAAGCGTTCCATATTTTTTGTTCGTTTTCCCTGTAGAAAGTTGTTTAAATTGTTTCTGCTAGGTCTGTGTGGAGCTTGATTTACCCCTTCATCTATTGGCTGGAACATGGATTGGGGATTTGATAGTAAAATAAACTCTGCTTTTGATTTAAAAAAAAAAAATTTGATGATGGACAAAGCAGAGAAACCAGTGAAAGATATAAAACATGAGTGGAATAGTCATAGGAAATGACAGTGTCCTGGAAGCCAAGAAGAGTAGAGTTGTTTGTTTTGTATATAAGGATAAGTAGTATCAAATGCTGTGGCCAACCCAAGACCATCAGAGACCTCTTTCCTTGGAAATTAAGTTACTGTTAGCCTTTAACATAGTTGCAGAAGAATGGTAAGATGACATCTGTTTGCTTTTTTTTTTTTTGAGACAGCATCTCATCGTGTAGCTCAGGCTGGCCTCGAAGTTGCTGTGTAGAACAGACTGGCCTTGAAGTTGTGTCAGTCTTGCTTTAGCCTCCTGAGTACTGGGGTTATAGGAGTACACCACCATACCTGTTAAAACAGCCATTTCCCATTCCCTGCTTCCCAGTCACCACACTCACCATTGTACTTTCTGTCTCCATGAATTTATCTACTCTAAGTACCTCATTAAAGTGGACTCATAACACTGCTGGTCTTTTTAACTAGCTTGTTTCACTTAGCATAATGTCCTCATGGTTTGTCCAAGTTATAGAAGATATCAGACTTCTTTTTTAAGGCCAAATAGTATTCCATTGTGCATGCATATGTATATCACTTTCTGTTCATTCATCCGTCATTGACTACCTGAGTTGCTTTTACCTCTTGGCTATTGTGAATCATGCTGTTGTAAACATGAGTATACAAAGATACCTCTTTGGTATTCTGCTTTCAGTGGTTTTGAATATATTCTCAGATCTGCTGGATCATGTGATAATTGTATTTTTAAATATTTGAGGAACTGCCATACTGTTCCATGGTGGCTGCACCATTTAAAGTTTTTGCCACAGTGCACAGGACTGTAATTTCTCCATTTCCTTATAAATGATTGTTATTTTCTTGTTTGTTTTATTGTACTGAGGATTGAACCTAGGGTTTGGATAGGCTAAACATGTACCCTATACCACTGAGCTACGTCTGTAGGTCTTCTCTGTATTTTTTATAATGGCCAGCACAAAGAGTGTGAATTAATGTCTTGTTGTGGGTTTTATGCTGATTTTTAACTCTAAATCTCATTTGAAATTTATTTTGTTGTAAAGCACAAAGAAAGGGTGATAAAATTTTCTCTTTGTCCCTCATTCACTAGTTACTAGCCAATTGTCCCGGAATCATTTGTTGCAAAATCTTTTTTCTTACCTTAAAATGTCATCATGTCTCCATTATGGGTTCACTTGTACATCAGTTTACCGGACCCTTCTAGCTCTCAGTGTTACACCATAGGCTGCATCCTTGAGTTTGATGTCTTGTCATTTTCTTTCTCTTTGACTTGAAAGTTGTTTGAAGGGGTTTTTATGGATTTTGTTTGCCTTTTTTAAAATTTCCAAGTGGCTTGAAATTTTGCTTACATGTTTTTATTAACATTTACTTCTAATTTCACTGCTTATGACCAAGTAGTGTGGTCTTTCAGGAAGTTACTGAGATTTTCTTTATGGCCTAATGTATAATTTCTTTAAGGGGCTTGAAAAGAAGTGGAGATTTAAATATACGTCAAATAATAGATGACTGTGTTTCATTATATGTTTTTCACATAATGAAAACTGTGGGTCACAAATACGTTTAAAATAAATTTTTTGGTCTTGACTACATACATGTGTATTGTGTGTGTATATATATGTACTATACATATATGTACATATATGTACACGCACAAATGGAGTAATAAATAGAAAATTATCAAGGATATCAGTTACATTAAGAGCTCCTAGAATTTGTGTTTTAGTTTTATCTAACAGTCTGTGTGTTTAAGGTCCTGATCTGAAATATGTCTTTCACTGTGTCTAGTCAAAATCATTTGAAAAACACTGTTTTGTCTCAATTATTTTTGTGCTCTTTGATGTATTAGGAGCTTGAGTTAAAGCACATTTGTGTCCATTGACTCTTTGCTTTATATATCCTGCAGTGTTTATGCATTTTGTTATTAATATGTAACTGAGATATGCCTGTTATTTTATTATTGGAGATGTAACTTGTACTGTTAAAAAGCTCCTTTCACCTAGCTGGGCCTCATGGTGCATGCCTGTAATCCCAGCAATTTGGGAGGCCAGGGCAAGAGGATTACAAGTTTAAGGCCAGAGGCAGCCTGTACAACTTAGCAAAACCTTGTCTCAAAATGAAAAATACAAAAGGGGTTGGAGGTGCAACACAGTGGTAGAGCCTTTGACTAGAATGTGCAAGGTCCTGGGTTCAACCCCTTGGTACTGCAAAATAAATAACAAATAAATAAACAAAGCAAAAAATAAAATTCCTCCCAAAGATTTAATGTTTTTACTTTGCCCCATACTAATAACATCACTTTCTTTTCCTTACTGCCTTTATAGTTTGTCTTTACTTTTTTTCCCTTTGTGCCACATTGAGACCAAACCCACGGGGCCATGAGTGCTTGGGAAGCACCCACCACTGAACTGGATCCTAACCACTACCCTTGCTTTTGGCTTAAATTTGATGTGGTTCTTTTTCTGCATTTCATCTTCAAGTGATGTTTTAGAAATTGCCCTTCAATCTTGTATTTAGCATATTCCGTGCCTTTCTTAGAACTTTCACCAGAGAGATAGTTTATCTTTTATAAGATGCTAAAGGCATTTCCCTGTTAGGACACTCACACCAAAGCAGTCCAGATTTTACACTCCATTGTTTTTATAATTCATTTGTCCTTTTATTATGTTTTGTTTTCTTTTTTTGTGATAGTGGGAGATTGAACACAGGGCCTGGCTCATACTTCATAATCGCTTTACCACTAACCTGTATTCCCAGCCCCTTTTTAAATTTTTTTATCTTGAGACAGAGTCTCACTGAGTTGTGCAGGCTCCCTCTGGCCTTCAGCTCCAGATCTGCCTGACTCCACCTCTCTAAAAGATGGAGGGATCATAGGCACCCACTACCACACCTGGCTTGTGTTTTTTTGTTTGTTTGTTTGCTGGTGCTGGGGATTGAACCCAGGGCCTCATGCTTGCATGCTTTGCAAGTGCTGTACCACTGACCTGCACCCTCAGCCCATATTTTTACTTTTTTGAGGCAGGGTCCCGCTAAATTCAGCAGACTGTGTCTGGTCTTGAACTTGGTGATCCTCCTGCCTCTGCTTCCCTAGCCTCTGGGATTATAGGCGTGTGCTACCACATCCGGCATTGTTTTGGTTTTTTGAGACAGTCTTGCTGTGTACCTCAGACTGGCTTTGACTCATAACCCTCTTTTCTCAGTGTCCTGAGTGCTGGGATTACAAATGTGTGCAATGTGCCCAGCTTCAATTTGTCCTTTTAAAAGGACAAATCTGTGATATGTTTTAGTTAATATTCAAAGGAATTGCCTTGTCAAGAAATTGCCATTAGAGGATTGAATGAACAGTATAGAAAAATGTTAGATGCTGTCAAGTCGGGTCTGACTCATAGTGACCCTCACGAGTTTTCAATGGCTGATTAATTCAGGATTGCTTTGGGAGTGGATTACCAGTTCCTTCGCCCATTTTTGCAGTGCTGGGGATCGAACCTGGGTCCTCAGTGCAGAGCAGCACTGTACCAACTGAGCTAAATCCCAGCCCCTGTGTGGAGCAATGCACATTATTAGAAAGTGGCTTTAATAAGTCTGCTTCACAGGTATGAAGATCAGTGTGTTTTTAGTCTAATTTGGGAGATGGCTTTATTTATGGATTATCAAATTGAATTTAATATGTATGTAAATTCATAATCTCCCAGTAGAGATTTACTTGTTACTGGGTGATGTTTTGATCTTAGACCACGTCAAAACACAAATCAAAGCCAAGCTTGGTGATTCATTCCTGTAATCCTAGCACTTGAGACGCCAAGGCAGGAGGATCTCCAGCTCTAGGCCAGCCTGGGCTGTATGGCGAGACCCTGTCTCAAAACAAAAACACCAAAAAAGACAAAAGTCAGTGGTTTGCTTGAATGCTTGTTTTGTTTTGTGGTATGATCAGATCTGCAAGTGGGTACAGGGTACTGGAAGAACTTAGGGTTTAAGTTTGCCTGGTGCATCCTAGTAATGAGAAATTTGCATGTGCTTATAGATACCCCTTAGTTTTGGTAATGAGAAAGTTCTTGTGTTTTTAAAATAAAATAGCCATTTTAATTTTTTTTTTTTTAACGTGGAAGGGTTTTTTTCCCTCATGTTGATTTTTTTAACATGGAAGGGCTATTTTCTCTTGTGTCCATGTTCCTCTCTCATGGCACAAATTATGTCGTTCTTTGTGTATATGGCTCTTGTTTCTTTAGTAGTAAACCATAATTTGCCTTTGTTTTCTTTAGTGTCCCCGGCCTCCTGGTACATTCCTTGTCTTGAACACAGAGGCATTCAGCGCATGTTAGAATTGAATAGTGGCAGGTGTCTTTTCATCATTTTTATGCGTTTTGCTGTTTTTTCCTCTACACACACACACACATTTTTTCTTTTTCTGGTACTGGGGGTTGAACCCAGGGCCTCATGCCTGCATGCTTTGCAAGTGCTGGACCACTGAGCTGCACCCCCAGCCCATTTTTTTACTGTTTTGAGACAGGGTCTCGCTAAATTACGCAGACTGCCTCTGGTCTCGAACTTGGGATCCTCCCACCTCTGCCTCCCAATCCTCTGGGATTACAGGCGTGCGCCACCGTGCCCAGCTCCATACTTTTATATATTTGTGTGTGTGTAATGTGTGCTTGCTTCCTGACTCTTTTATCAGGCTACTTAAAGATGTCTCTTTGAGGTTAGAGACGTAGTTCACTGGTAGAGCACTTGCCTAGCATGCATGAAGACCTGGATTCAATCTCCAGGACCAAATTTAAAAAAAAAAAAACTGTTTACATTGAGTCACAAAGCATTATGTCAAGAATAACTTTTTAGCCATTAGTACTTAGCTATTTTTACCGTTGCTTACTTCTAAAAATAGCCCAAATAAACAAATCCTAAGTGTTTAACACTATGCTAATTCTATATTTACTATATTAGAAAGTTGATATTTTATAAATAAGCTTTCACTGTATTCCATCAGTTTTCAAAGTGTGGTCTATGGATTCCCTAAGACCCTCAGTATCGACAAGGTCAGAATTATTGTCATAGTAATATTAAAATGTCACTTGCCTTTTTCACTATGTTGATATTTGCAGTGATGGTGAGAAAGCAGTGTATAGGGAGCTGAGTGCGGCAATAAATGTGTGTAGTCCCAGGGACTCTGGCATCTGAGGCAGGAGGATCACTTGAGCCCATGAGTTTGAGATCAGCCTGGGCAACTTAGGGAGACCATGTCACAAAACAAAACATAAATAGGTAAAACTGTTTGTGTCTTAGCGTAAATCTAGGCAAGGCT
The DNA here is from genome assembly GCA_007922755.1 of Pedetes capensis. Lineage (NCBI taxonomy): Eukaryota > Metazoa > Chordata > Mammalia > Rodentia > Pedetidae > Pedetes > Pedetes capensis. Next base: position 26,394 of record VMDO01016880.1, on the reverse strand, counting down.
CCAGAGTGATCTAGTATATTCATTGTATATTCTCAATTTTGTAAATTCCAATTTCTCTTAAAAAGCCTTTCCAGAAGCAAGAAGAAATATTTTATTAAATTTTATGAGTAGGTTTCTTTTTTAATATTGTGAAACAAAATGGTAGTACCCTTTATTTCATACCATGATACAATGGCCATCTCAAGGAAAAGCATTTGAGTAATTGCTTTGAGTTGACTAGGGGTTTTTTGTTCTGTTTAGTTTTGCTTTTTGGTCATAACGGGCTTGAACCCAGGGCCTCACGTGTACTTTGCAAGAACTCTGCCACCTGGCTGTACCCCTAGCCCATTTTTTACTTTTTATTTAGAGTCAGGATCTCAATAAGTTACACAAGCTGCCTCTGGCCTCATACTTGGGATCCTCCTGCCTCCACCTTCTGAGTTGCTGACATTACAGGCATGAGCCACTGCTCCTGGCCTTAATTAGCCACTTTTTCACGGAACACAATTTTTACTTGAAAGAATGGTTGACCAACAAAGTAATTGTACAGACATTTTCTCAAAAATGATGAAAGTTATTTCATACAAAACAAACAGTACTTATTGGTAGTAATAAAATTCTTCATTCAAAGGAAAGTTTCAACTTTGGAAAACTGGTATCCATAACTGTAAGTTTGACAGCTTCAGACATTTCTAATGAGATCAATGGTGATATTAACAAATGTAGTTTTTTGATATAATATCAGGAAATGTGCCAACATTTGGAATATGTGCATTAGTGAGTTATTTTCCAGATGACCAAAGCACAATGTTAGAAAATAATACATGGATTAAAGATTGATTAAAATGCAAAGTGGGCATACCTATAATCCTAGCTCCTTAGGATGCTGAGGCAGGAGGATCACAAGTTAGAGGCCAGAGGCATCCTGAGTAACTTAGTGAGACCCTGTCTCCAAATAGAAAGTAAAAAATAGGCTGAGGGTGCAGCTCAGTAGTAGTTGTTAGGTGCTGTTGGGTCAAGTCCGACACATAGCAACCCTATGTACAGCAGAACAAAACACTCTCCAATTCTGTGCCAGGCACACGATCTTTTTTATGTTTAAGCCCATTGTTGCAGACACTGTGTCAATCCATCTGGTGGAGGGTTTTCCTTTTTTTCGTTGACTTGCCACTCTCCTAAACATGATGTCTTCCTCCAGGGATTGGTCTCTGCTGACTACATGTCCAAAACACATAAGATGCAGTCTAACCATCCTTGCTTTCAAGAAGCACTCTGGTTACACTTCTTCTAGGACAGATCTGTTGGGTTTTTTTGACAGTCCATAGTATAGTCAATAATTGTCTACAGCACCATAATTCAAAAGCATCAATTCTTCTCCTGTCTCCCTTGTTCAGTGTCTAGCTTTCACAATCATATTGATGTGATTGAAAATACCATGGGATGAATCAGGTGCACCTTCATCTTCAAAATGACATCTTTACTTTTCAGTACTCTAAAGAGATCTTTTGTCACAGCTTTTTCCAGTGCAATGGGTCTTTTGATTTCTTGACTGCTACTTGCATGGGTGCTCAGCTGTAGAGCACTTGGAAAGCAGGCATGAGGCCATGTATGGGTTCAACCCCCAGTACTTAAAACAAAACAAAAACATTCAAATGCAAAATAGACCAGTGGGTTTAATGTAACACAAGGCAAAATGTTTTATCAAGTAGTTTAGATCTCTCATTGCAACTAACCTTTAAGAAACTACACCTATCAAGTTTGAGTTTAGGACCAAAAAATAGCCACAGAAGTCTAAACAGGCTGTAAAAAATACTCTTCTCTGCCTATACAACTGTGAGGTATGAATTTTTTCCTCACAAACCTAAATGAGGTATTTGGTTAATGTTATAGATATTGCTCATGTTGTTGTTGTTAGGTGCGAGTCCAGTCTGACTCACAGCAACCCTATATGCCTCATAATGATTGCTGGGGCTGGGGGTGAGGCTCAGTGGTAGAGCCTTGCATGTGTTACTAGAAACGCAGGCCTGGTGATCTGACAGCAAAACCTTGGTGCTTGTGTTTGCATATAAAAGAATTTATAGAGAGTATAAACTAGGTTTATTGCAGAATAGTACATCTTTAAGGAATAATTACAGGGGAAACTGACGCAACTGGGGAAGTTTAGATAAACCTGGAAAGGAACTTAGAAAACCCTCAGTTCTCCTGGTGAATTGGCATAAGGATATTTCTTTTCTGTTTTTTTTTTTTTTTTTTTGGTTGTTGTTGTTGTTTTTCCGGTACTGGGGGTTGAACCCAGGGCCTTGTGCTTACACGTTTTGCAAGTGCTGGACCACTGAGCTGCACCCCCCCAGCCCAATTTTTTTTTTTTTTTTTTTTTTTTTAACTTTTTTTTAACAGGGTATCATTAAGTTACACAGACTGCCTCTGGTCTCCAGCTTGCTATCCTCCTGACTCCACCTCCCGAGCTGCTGGGATTACAGGCATGTGCTACCACGACGCCCGGCTTGCATAAGGATATTTCTGTTCCCAAGGGAAGGTAAAGCCAGAGAGAACAGAATAGTTAAGCAAGCTTCTAGAAGGAAAGACAGATTTCAGAATAGAGATAGGCAGTAGACAGAGAAGCTGGCAGGCCCAAGAGAAGGGGAGGCGCACACCAGAGAGCATGGACACAGTTCCCTCTAGTTTTATTCAAAGTAGGGCACTGGTGTCAGTCATGGGTGCCCAGTTTTGGGCATCTAGTGATTTGTGCCTTGAGTGGAGGTTCACCTCCCCCTGGAAAAGCTCTTTGTTCTGGCTTAGGGCATATGAAGTCTAGGGTCTTTGTTTTGTAAAATGGCTGAGTGGACTTGCCAAGTACTCTCAAAATAGGCCCATAGGTGGATGTCCTGGAATAGTCTGCCTTTGTTTGTACTCAGGCAGCTGTTGAGCCTGGATTAGGGTATGGGGTCCATTAGGATAACATCCTTCCAATGCCTGTCTGCAGCATGGCTTCATTGATTATGGCTGGATGCAGATGTCATCTTCAGTGCCCCCTTCCTCCATTTTACCCGTTAATATCTAAGCTAACCTACCTAACATGTGCAAGGCTCTGAGTTCAATCTATAGCACTGCAAAACAAACAAACAAAAAAGGTGCTCTTACGACTGCTGTGGTTTTGTGAAAGTTAATGGAATGGATAACATTGTGAAGAATGGGAATACCACAGCATGTAATTATAATCAGGAGGAACTTGTACATGGACCAGGAGGCGGTTGTTTAAACAGAATAAGGAAACACTGCTTGGTTTAAAGTCAAGAAAGGTGAGCGTCAGGGCTGTATCCTTTCACCATATCTCTTCAATCTTTTTGCTGAGCAAATATTCTGAGAGCTGGACTTTATGAAGAAGAATGGGGGATCAGGATTGGAGGGAAGCTCATTAATAGCCTGCATTATGTAGATGACAACTTTGCTTGCTAAAAGTGAAGAGGATTTGAAACTTTTACTGAGGAAGATCAAAGAACACAACCTTCAGTATCGATTGCCCCTCAGCATCAAGAAAACAAAAATCCTTCCAATTGGTTCAGTAAGCAACTTCATGATAAATGAAGAAAAGATTGAGGTTGTCCAAGATTTTGCTTTACTTGGTTCTGCAATCAACACTCAGGGAAACAGCAGTCACGAAATCAAAAGACACATTACATTGGGAAAAGCTGTTGCAAAAGACCTCTTTAAAGTGTTGAAAAGAAAAGATGTCACATTGAAGATGAAAGTGCGCCTGACTCATGCCATGATGTTTCCAATCACATCATGCTTGTGAAAGCTGGACATTGAATAAGAGAAACAGGAGAATTGATGCTTTTGAATTATGGTATTGGAGATGAATATTGAATATAACATGCCAAAAGAACCAACAGATCCATCCTAGAAGAAGCACACTAGAGTCCTCTTGGAAGCAAGGATAGCTAGACTGTCTTACCTATTTTGGACATGTTGTCAGGAGGGTCCAGGCCCTGGAGAAGGGCAGCACATTTGGGAGAGTGGCCAATCAATGAAAAAAGGGAAGACCCTCAAGTAATGGATTGACACAGTGGCCACAACAATGGGCTTAAACATAAAAAAAATCTTGTGCTTGACACAGTGTCAGGGAGTGTTTTATACATGGGGTCGCTATGAGTCAGACCTGACTCATGGGCATCTAACCACAACACAAAAGAGTTTTACGGAATAACAGTTTAGACTTAAAATTTGGGGGTTTGGATTTGTTGTTTTCTCCTGTTTCTTTTTCACTCTTAACCTTAGTTTTATCTATATAGTGTGGATACATTGTGGTCCCACAGAGTTAGTGTCTGGATTCAATGTTTTATTTAAGGACTTGATAATGACCTATAAAATAGTTAATGACATCTATTTTTTACCTTTGAACTAATGACTCATCATTGCTTTTATGATTAATTTATTGAACTAAGGCAGTAATTTTACTTTAATTATGAATTCCTCAAGTCTCATCTCTTCCTCAAATGGTATAAGGGGAAATTGTGGTATTGGAAGAAGGGAGAATGATTTTGGATCTCACCCCTTGGAGAGGAGGAGTTGGCATAATACTTTATTGATCTGCTTTGCACAGACAAATAATACCAAATGTATAGTTTTTTAGGACTGCCATAACACAATAATACCATCAGCAATGAGAGCTGCAGCCCAGCTTCTGAACTGCCTTAACATGAAGAATTCCCCTTTCTGAGGACCTCTACTCCAGTGAAAGCTGGAGCCTTGGCTCCATCACTAAAAAGAATTTTAGGATGAATCAGTAAGAGAGTGAAGCAGTTTGAAGTTTGTTAGGTAAAGGAAAGGGTGGTAGACACTTCAAAGTGAAGTGTGGACACATGGAAGGAGACCTAAGAAAGAATAATAGTATGTGTCTAAGACAGGGGCGCTGGCTTCACAAGACAGAAGAGAGCATGGACATGTGTTTCCTTTAGTTTTATTTAACCTAGGCCACACCCTGTGTGATGGCAGTACGGGGTGCCCAACTCTGGGCACCTAGTGTGACATGGGCCTTATAAGTTACACCTGGAAAGTGCTTGGAGTTACATTGTTCAAAAGATACAACTAATAATTCAATTCAAAGTTTAAACAGAGTGATGGGCTGCTTTTACCCACTTCTCCACAGGGAACTTGGGCATGTGCAAATAAGCCTGGGAGAGTTTTACAAGATACGTTGTTTTAGGGGAGTGCCACTAAGAAGCATAGGTCAAAATACATAATGGGTTAAGGTTAAAAGAAGTCCAGTCGTTTAAGGTTTAAAGTAGAAACATCTTGGTATACCTTCTACTGGAGAAACTTCCTTTTTGTAAAATGAGATTACAAGATGGACCAGGAGGTGCACTCTATAGGAAAAACAATTTTTTAAAAAGTCACAAGGGAGCTGCCTGGCCATGTTCTGACTGCAAAAATGGCCCATAATCCTGTTTGTGAGGTTTGCAAAGAAGCATGCATTTACAAAGGGGAAAGCAAAGGTTAACCCTGAAGGTCACAATTTTAACTCCAAGTACAGCTATTTTAATATTTTCATTTAAAGTATTTCTCAAAATACTATCTCTATGCAAGCAATTTTCACAGCAGCTTTCTTAGTTGTTGTTTTAGAGTCCTTGATTTTCCACCTGTGAAACCAGATCCCAGAATGAGGGCTCTTGCCTTCCAACATCCCCCAAATTTTCTGTTTCTGTCCTACCTCAGTACCACAGACCCAGTGACATATGCAACAGAAATTTATTTTATCACAGTTTCAGAGAGATATGTAGTCGAAGATCCAGTTGTTGGCAGGTTTGATTTCTTCTGAGGCCTCACTCTTTGGCTTATAAGGTGGCTGCCTACCTGTCAAGTCCTCACATAGCTTTTCCTCTTCAGGTATCCTTGGTGTCTCCCTCTTCTTATAACGACAGTATTCCTATTGGGCTAAGGGCCTACCCTAAAGACCTCATTTTTAACTTAATCCACTTCTTTGAATTCATTATCTCCATATACACTCATATAGAGTGGGGTCCACCCATATGACCTAACTTAACCTTTTTGTTGTTGTTAGGTGCTGTTGAGTCAGTGTCCAACTCATAGCGACCCTACATACAACAGAAGAAACACTGTTGTCAGTGCTTCTCTGCTATTCATAGGGTTTTCAATGGTGGATTGTTTCAGGGGTGGACTGCCGGGTCCTTCTCCCAAACCTACAGCACCTGGTGTTCCCAGGCAGTCTCCCATCTAAGTACTAACCAGGCCTGACTCTGCTTAGCTTCTGAGATCTGATGGGATTGGATGCCACAGTCCTACAGCTGCAGGTATCTGATGTATAACAGGCAAAAACTTTCTCCCATTCTGTAGGCTGTCTCTTTACTCTGATCATTGTGTCCTTTGCTATGCAAAAGCTTTTTAATTTAATGCACTCCCATTTGTGTATTCTTGCTATTGTTTTCTGCTGTTTTGGGGTCCTATTCAGAAAGTCCTTGCTTGTGCCTATGTCTTGAAGTGTTTTCCCTGTGTTTTCCTCTAGCAGTTTCAAAGTTTTAGGTCTTAGATTAAGGCCTTTGATCCATTTTGAAGTGATTTTTGTAGAAGGTGAGAGAGAAGGATCTAGTTTCAGTCTTCTCCATGAGGATACCCAATTCTTCCAGCACTATTTATTGAAGAGGGTGTCTTCTCTTCAATTTATATTTATGGTACCTTTGTCAAATATTAGGTAGGTGAAGCTGCATAGGTTTATTTCTGGATTTTCTGTTTTGTTCCATTGGTCAACGTGTCTGCTTTCGTGCCAGTAAGGTGCAGGTTTTTTTACTACAGCTTTGTAGTATAATTTGAAGTCAGGAATTGTGATGTTCCCTGCATTGTTCTTTCTGCTCAGGATTGCTTTAGCAATTGGTGTCTTTTTTGCTTCCATATAAATTTTAGGATTGCTTTCTCTATTTCTGTGAAGATTGTCATTGGGATATTGATGGGGATTGCATGAAATCTGTAGGCTGCTATTGGTAATATATCCGTTTTCACAATATTAATTCCCCCAATCTATTTGCATGGGAGACAAGTTTTCATTGTAGAGGTCATTCACCTCCTTGGTTAGGTTATTCCCAGGTACTTTATTTGTTGTGAAGGTATTGTGAATGGGATTATTTTCGTGGGTTCTTGGTCTACTTAGTTGTTATAAAGAAAAGCTATTTATTTTTAAAAGTTAATTTGGTATCCTGCTACTTTCCTGAAAGTGTTTATCAGCCCTGAGGGTTTTCTGGTGGAGCCTTTAGGGTGTTTTAAGTATAGAATCATATTGTCTGGGAAGAGGAGTAATTTGACTTCTTCTTTTACTATTTAGATACATTTTCTTTCTTTCTCTTGTTTTATTGCTGTGGTCATTGTTCAGTTACTACATTGAATAGCAGTGGAAACATTGAACACCCTTATCTTGTTCCTGATTTTAGGGGAAATGCTTTTATTTTTTCCCCATTTAGTATGAGGTTGGCTGTAGGTTTTTCATATACTGTCTTTATTATATTGAGGTATGTTCTTTCAATTCCTAGTTTCTTCAAGGCTTTTATCATAAAAGGACTTTGAACTTTATTGAAGGCTTTTTCTGTATCTATTGATAGGATCATGTGGTTTCTGAGTCTTTTTTTTTTTTTTTTTTTTTTTTTTTGCAGTACTGGGGGTTGAGCCCAGGGCCTTTCACCTGCATGCTCTACAAGTGCTGGACCACTGAGCTGCACCCTCAGCCCACTTTTTAACTTTTTGAGACAGGGTCTCGCTAAGTTACACAGACTGCCTCTGGTCTCGAACTTGCGATCCTCCTGCCTCCGCCTCCCAAGTCGCTGGGATTACAGCTGTGCGCCACCGCGCCTGGCTCTGAGTCATTTTATATACTGTATTACATTTATTGTGTTGTGTATGTTGAACCAGCCTTGCATCCTTGGAATGAAACCAACTTGATCATAGTGTATAATCTTTTTAGTGTGTTGTTGAAGTTGATTTGCAAGTAATTTAGTAAGGGTTTTTGCATCTAGGTTCATGAGGCAAATTGGTCGGTAGTTTTCCTTTTTTCAGTTATCTTTATGTGGTTCTGCTATGGGGGTAATACTGGCTTCATAGAGTGAGTGTGGTAGTGTTCCTTTCATTTGTATTTTATGAAATAGATTGAGAGGCATTGGTGTTAATTCTTCTTTAAAAGTCTTGTAGAATTCAGTAGTGAATCTATCTGGTCCTGGGCTTTCCTTTGTTGGAAGACACTTTATTACTGCTTTGAACTGGCTGCTTATTATAGGTCTATTTAAGTTGTTTGTATCCTCTTGATTCAATTTTGGCAGGCCATATGAGGGTCTTCCTTTTTTCTTGACCCTCTACTCTCCCAAACATGATGTCTTTCTCCAGGGATTGATTCCTCCTGACAATATGTCCACAACAACATTAGGGTGCAGTCTAACCATCCTTGCTTTCAAGGAACACTCTGGTTGCACTTCTTCTAGGACAGATATGTTGGTTCTTTTAGCAGTCCATGGTATATTCAATATTTGTCTCCAGCACCATAATTCTAAAGCATCAATTCACCTCCTGTTTGCCTTATTCAACATCCACTTTTCACAAGCATATGGTGCAACTGCAAATACCATGGCATGAGTCAAGCACACCTTCATCTTCAGTGTGACATCTTTTCAACCTTTAAAGAGATCTTTTGCAACAGCTTTTCCCAGTGAAATGCATCTTTTGATTTTTTGACTTCTGCTTCCCTGTGTATGATTGTAGAATCCAGTAAAGCAAAGTCTTGGACAACTTTAATCTTTTGTCCATTTATTATGAAGTTGTTTACTGACCTAGTTGTACGGATTTTCGTGTTCTTAAAATATATAGATATATATGTTTTTGAAATACTCATAATGTCTTTTTTTTTCTTTTGCAGAAGATTCTAGTGTTCCAGAACCTCCAGATAATGAAAGAAAAGCAAGTATATCATGTTTCAAGAATCAAACAGGAATACAATATATTGATTTGTCTTCTGATAGTGAAGATGTTATTTCCCCAAATTGCTCCAGTACAGTTCAAGAGGAAAAATTCAGCAAAGACACAGTGATTATACTGTAAGCTGCTTAATAGATATTTGCTTGTGTAAAAGATTTTTTGAGGAAAAGATACTTAATTTGAAATATTTTGGCGACCTCCCCCCCCTTTTCTTGACTGCATCTTGGTTATTTGTTTCCTAACTTACAGACATGGAGAGATACAGTGTGCGTCTATGTGTATGTGTTTGTATTTTCTGGAAAATGATTTAAGATTCAGTGAGAAACACTATTTTCTACTCAGAAACATAAACAAATAAAACATAGCATGTCATAGAACTGAATGGGCAAAAAGGGAAAGAAGGAAGTTGAGGACCATGGCATGGTTCCAGTGAGGCAAGCTCAGAAATACTTCATTGAAAAGGTAGTGCTGAAGCAAAGACATCAAGGGGATACAAACGAGAATTGTGTGGGTATGGAAGAAAGAGTATTTCAGGCATTGGGAGTAACATGTTCAGTGACTCCTACATGATGTTTTGCTTAGGAGGCAAATTGAGCAAAGTGAAGGACTTAAGGTCACATAGTAAGGGATTGTGTAAGGTGTTAATCATGCTAGGGCTGTAGACCCTATGGTTTTTATTCTGAATGAGATGGCAGGTGCACAGAAAATAATTAGCAGAGGTGAAGTGATCTGATTTAGATGTTTGAAAGGTCTTTATGGCTGTAGGGGTACATAGAAGTATAAATACTGGCTGGGCACGGTGGTGCACGCCTGTAATCCCAGTGGCTCAGGAGGTGGAGGCAGGAGGATCGCAAGTTCGAGACCAGAAGTAGTCTGTGAAACTTAGTGAGACCCTGTCTCAAAAAGTAAAAAAGAAAAAATGGTCTGGGGGTGCAGGTCAGTGGTTCAGTACTTGCGGAGCATGCAAGCGCAAGGCCCTGGGTTCAACCCCCAGTACCGCAAAAGGAAAAAAAAAAGTATAAATACTGTTGCAAGATCCCAGCAAAATGGTACTCAGATGAGCCCAGTTCCTGTAGAAGTGATAAGTGGTTGGATTCTGGACATACTTAGTGGATCAATTTTATGTAGGTTGGAAGAACGTTTTCCAGGATGACCCTAAGACTTTTGGCTTGAGCAGCTGGAAGGATGGATGAGACAAGGAGGGCTGTTTTAGTTGGCAACTCAGTCTTGAATATGCTGTGATAGTGAAGACTCTTAGACATGTAAGTGATGTCAGCTAGGTAGTTGGATTTTTGACATTTGAGTTCTGGGAAGTAGTCTAGGAGTCATATCAAACTTAAGAATCTACAGGGTATTGGTTTGATTTTTATTTAATTAGTTTATTTACTTTTTGCAGTGCTGGGGATTGAAGCCAGGACTTTGCACATGCTGTGCAAGCTCTCTACTACTTAGCCACATCTCCAGTGTTTGGTTGTTTTGAGACAGGGTTTTGCTGTGTAGTTCAGACCGGCCTGGACCTCACAATCCCAGATGGTTATAAGAAATCACTAAGGGCCACTAGGATAGCTGAAGAAGAGAAGGTCTTTTGGGTGAAATACTTAAGCTAGAGGAACTCTGAGTTTTAGAATCAGAGAGATGAAAAGAAACCTGTAGAAGGCTCCAAGAAGGAACACCCGTTGAGGTAAAAGTCAAAAAGCACATGCGATCTTCTAGAAGCTAAGTGAGAAAAATGTTTCAAGAAGGAGTGAGAGAGATTGGGTCAGTTTACTACAGACAATAAGATGATTCCTTCAGATTCCTTCACCACAAAAGTCTTACGATTGGGAACAGAAAATCAGCTGAACTAACCAGTGTTCTGTTTTTTGTTTTGTTTTGTTTTGCTTTGCTTCGCAGTACTAGGGGATTGAACCCAGAGCCTCATATATGCTAGGCAAGTGCTCTACCACTGAGCCTCACCCCTAGCCCCTTTTTCATTTTTTATTTTGAGGGATGGTCTCGACAAGTTGCACAGGCCTCAAAACTTTTGATCCTTCTGTCTCAGCCTCCCAAGGTGCTGGGATTACAGATGTGTGCTGTGGTGCCCCCGCTAGCAATGTCCTTAATAACAGTTTTAACTTCGGGTGTAAGTTGTTTATGTTGTCATGGGTGGACAGGCTGTTAGAGTTGGATGACTGGCAGTAATTCCCTGAGTCATATTCTGAGTAGTTTATTACTGTAATGCCTGCAGCTATACCACTGTGGTGTACCAATCCTGTCAGATCTCACAAGCTAAGCAGGATCGAGCCTGGTTAGTTCGTGGATGGGAGGTTGCCTGGGAACACCAGGTGCTGTAGACTTGGGAGAAGGACCCGGCAACCCACTCCCAAAAAAACCATCAGCCATTGAAAACCCTATGGATAGCAGAGAAGCACTGACAATAGTGTTTTGCCTGTTGTACATAGTGTCACTATGAGTCGGACACTGACTGGACAGCACCTAACAACAACATTACTGTAATATTTTCCAAGCATCATACATAGAATTTAGTTTGCATATCTCTAAGCTTATTTAATTCTCAGCCATTTTTTTCCTTCATGATGATTACCTTTGCAGGTAATAGGTCAGATTTTCTTAGGATGTCTCTAAATTTCAGTTGATCTGATGCTTCTTCATGATTAAATTCAGGTTAAATGGAAGAGATAGTACATAAATGATTTTATGTTCTCAATGTGTCATATTATGTAGCATTTGATGTTCATTTCTCCCATTACTGGTGAGGTGAAATTTGATCACTTGGTGTTCTTGGCCCCTGCTAGGTTTTACTATAAAGTAGCAGTTTTTCCCCTCTGCTCCCCATTTATTCATTTCTTTATATATTTATATAGTACAGAGTAAATATCAACATGGAATCATAGATGCTTATTTATTCAGTGCTCTATAATCTCTTGCTGTGATTATTATTATTACTATTATTTGGATTTTGGGGGGTTTTTGGTTTCTGTTTTATTTGAGATAAGGTCTTGCTATGTAGCCCAGGCTGGCCTAGAACTCATAATCCTCCTGCCTTAGATTCCCTAGACCTGGAATTACATGTCTGTGCCACCACACCTGGCTCAGTATTCATTTTGGTGTACAGATTGCTCAGTTTTGGCCCATGAGTGTCCCGTCAAGTAGACTATTAAATCTGTTTGAGAGATTCCTCTCAGTGTTTGAGCCTTTTACTTTTGACACAGGATGTTCCACGTTTGCACTTTCCCTACCCACACCCAGAATTAGCATTTCTCCATGTAGCTCTGGTTCCTTTTAGTAAGGAATGGTATTTTGAAATCTAGGGACTTAGTATGTTCTTTGCTTTGAGTGAGGTGGTGGAGGGGGATTTTGTGACATTGTCTATTAAACAATGAAGGCTCTGCAGGAGAGGGAAGAAGAAAGAGAAGGAGCAAGGAGAGAGAGAGAGAATATTTTAGTTTGTTTGTAATGATACTTTAATTCTAATCTATACTAAGGGGCTTTTTCTTGCCTCTCATTCTATATTTTCTTCTCTTTGACACTGAGAACCCTGGATTCCTACCAGTATCAGTTTGTCTACTAATTTGTGCAGTCATCAAGTATGTATAAAATGGTTTCAGAATTGCTGTACCTGGAGCCAAGTGTGGTGGTGCATGCCTGTAATCCCAGCACTAGGGAGGCTGTAGCAGGGGAATCGTGAGTTCAAGGCCAGCCAAGACTACATAGTGAGACACTGTCTCAAAAAATGAAATAAAACAAAAAGCAAATAAAAAAAGAATTGCTATATCCATACCACTTAACCAGTAAGCTCACTAAAAAAGAATTCAGAATTTGTCTTTAAGTTTTATCTTTAGAAGGGTATATATTCAAAGCACATGGGTTATTTATTTAAATTTTTCTGTGACTCATTTGAAATACAGCTAAGTTCATTAATTTCTGTTTATTTGTTTTAGGGTTTTTCAATTGTCCTGTCTTGTTTTAAACATTAAAAGATTTAAAATATTAATAAGCCTTTAAAAATCAAAACTCTAGAAAAGATATACTTAGAAAAGTCTTACTACTTCTCCCATTACTTCTCCAGTGCAATTCCACACCCATCCCACCTCAAACTAATGAGTTGGTACATTTTCACGTCATATTTTGTTTTTCTCTCATATCTGTTTTTTGTTCCTTACCAAAAAAACTTGCACACAACATGTGTACAGTTGTCCTCCCTTATCTACAGAGAATGTATTCCAGGGCCGTCAGCCGATGCCTGGTGCTGGGTACAGAATGGAACCCTATACGTGACACGTTTTGGGTACGTGCCCATGATAAAGTTTAACTTATGAATTAGGCACAGCAAGAGATCAATAACAATAACCATTAAATTAGAATAGTTATAACAGCATACTGTATTAAAAGTTGTTTAAAACTTATAAATAGTTTATAAATATAAATAGTTTATAAATGGAATTTTCTATTTAGTATTTTGGGGCTGCTTTTGGTAAGGATACTGGAAACTTAGGACAGTGAAACCATGGATGAAAGAGCCTCTGTGTTCCTTTGTCTTCAGTTTTATTCACTTATCAGCGTCTGTATGTTAGAAATCATGTCCTTAGAAATCTTTAGTCTGTTTTCCACCTCCATAGTACTGCACTGTGTAAATATCCATAGCTGATGAGTCACTGCTCATGTGCACGCATTTTGCTTATCAGGATCTTTGTTTTGTTTTGTTTGTGGTGTTTGGCTTTGAACTCAGGCTAGGCAAGTGCTCTGCCACTGAGCTGCAACCCCAGCTCCCTTTTTTAACTCTTTATTTTGAGACACGGTCTCACAGAGTTGTGCAGGCTGCCTCTGGCCTCAAACCATGATCCTTCTGCTGTTTGCCTCCTTAGTTACAGGGATTTCAGGCATGTGACGTGATGCCCAGCAGTTACCAGGGTTTCTTAACCTTGACATTGCCATTTTGGGTCAGATAGTTTTTTTTTTTTTTTCATGAGGGGCTGGCCTTTACACTGTTACATGGCTGATGTAGCATCATCTCTGACCTCTACCCACTAGATACCAGTAGTAGTACGTCTCAAGTAAAAGCAATCAAAAATGTCTCCAAGTGCTGCCAAATACCCTTTGGCAGCAAAATCACTCCCTCTCTTGAATACCACTGATGTAGGTTTTAGAAACTGTGGCAAGTTGGTAAAATATTTGAGGACACATATATAGCCAGAGAACTAAAGACGGCATCCTGGGTAACTAGCAATTTAAGAAGTTGAACAAAGGAAGAAGAATTTGTTACAAGGATTAAGAAGGACAGAGAGGTAAAGTATAATCAAAAATAATGTTGCAGAACATGTGAGGTAAGGTTAAATTTTTAAGGATAGGTTTGCCAGCCATGTATGGGACCACAGCAGGAAACTTGAGAAATGAAAAATGTTCATCACAATCGACAATGTAGAGAATATTGCTGTTCTTAGAGCAGTTGCTAAAGATATGAAAACAGTAAGCTTTGACTCCCTGAGAAGGAAGTGAAAAATCAATCTCATAACATTTAAAGTAAACAATTTGTTTTTTTATGCTGTGTCCACAGTGCCTAGAACTTCTGACACATCAAATTAATTATAAATGCAGTCGAGCACATTGTAGGCTTAGGAGGAAAACTTAGAGAGAGAAACAGTTCAGGAGAAAGGTAGTACAGAGATGACCCTGTTAGAAGTAGAAAGGGCTAGAATACCTTAGTAATGAGAGCAGACTTTGCCTTCAAGAGAAAGTGTCAGTGTTCCACTCAGTCCTGGCTGAGGACAGAGCCTTGCCCTGACACCAGATGGGTAGTGGGAACCTTCAGGACCGGAATGATGTAATGGCTAGAGGCGCCAAAGAATGACCTTGGGAGACCTGTAGAAAAAAGGAACGGGAAAGTTTATTGGGTTGCTCCCTCAAGGAGGGACAACCAACAAGCAACCCTTTACATGTGGCAGCTCAAGGTCAGCAGGGTAGAATGCCGCTGCCTTAATGGTGTTACAGCTAGCAAGGCTACAGCTCAGATGTTACGAAGAAGACACCTGAGGTCCACTGGTGTAGACTCTCGCAGCTCACCTTCTCTACCCACCTCCTTCCCAGGGTTGGGAGGAACTGGAGGGCGCTTCGTGCCTTGCTAGTAGCCTTCAGTGCTTTGGGGCCCTTAGGCTTGACTCTCCAGCTTGATTGTAGTCTGCCACAGGAGTGGGGAGCGCTGGATCAAGGTGATGGGGTCCGTACAGCAAGTGAAGAACTGTGAAGGTGATGTCCAGGAGCCTGTTTATATAGGCTCCTGGAAGGGGGTGTGTACTGGGGGCAGTCAATCAGGGTGCATTCCCTGACAGGTATGACAGTTTACCTGTCATACCTGCCAGGTGGGACAGTTTATTCAAATAGGGTGATTTTGGGGTGCATATTGGATTGTTGGGTAAAGCGTGAAAGGGTCCAATCATATACATTCCTTTAGGAGCCAGTCAGGAGGCTTGGGATGACCAGTCAAGGTAGAGGTGGTTAGGATAGGGACTAGCTGGTCAGGGACCATCTTTGATCACTCGATGGGAGGGGTAGGAGCGAGTGAGTACAATGTGGCCCTGGGGTCATCCAGAGGTCAGTCCCTCAAGCTGGTCAGAGGGACTCTGGTCAGGGCGTCCTTTTTTAGGAAATCCCCAACAAGGAAGGAACTTTATCCGAGGCTGGATAAACGAACAAGTCATCAACTTTATTGCTACAGACATTTTTCTTCTATTTTAAACTTCCAAGCATCATATAAGAAAGTGATAATGAACACCCGTATACCTACTCCCAATATTTAATAGTTATTTTTCTTATTTGTTCATTGCTTCATTGCTTGAGTTTTGCTTTTTGAGTTGGTTTATTTGTTTGCAGTACTTGGGGATTGAACCCAGGGCCTCACATATACCTTATAAGTGCTCTACCACCAGGCTGCACCCCCAGTCCATTTTTTTACTTTTTGAGACAGGGTCTTGCTAAGTTATGCAGGCTGCCTTTGGCCTTGAACTTTCTATCCTCCTGCTGCAGCTTCCCAAGTTGCTGGGATTAAAGGTGTGCACCACCAGGCCCGGCTGCGCATTGTTATTTTTAACTAAAACATTTTAAAGTAAGTTACTGACATCCCACCATTTCTCCCCTTGATATATGATTTATGTCTTCCTTCCCACCAAAAAAATCAATATCATTATCAATGAATGATTCTCTCTGATACTCTCCTATTATCTAATTCCCAAATTTTTTTATGTTTGTGTGTGATGCTGGGCTTTGCACCCCAAGCCCTGTATATACTGGGCCAGTGCTCTACCCTTGAGCTACATACCAACCCCTAATCCCAATGTATATTCACACTTTTTGTATTTTATTCTTGGTTTTCAACCCAGGATCCAAACAAATATCTAGTGCAGTTGGGTGTTATGATTCAGCTTTGTCTTAATCTAAAATAGTCCACTCCCCACCACCTCTTCTTAAAGATTTGCATTTATTAAAGAGAAGTCTGTTCTTAGAGAAAATTTGTTTCATGGTGTCATTGAATTTATTCTTCTTGTAAACTGGAAGTTAAATCCAAGGCTTGATAAAACTCAGTCAGTATTAATCCTTACTGCATCAGAAGACACCTGAATTTGCACCTCTCTGAATGGTCATGAGTCTCAGAACTGTAAAAATTTTGACAGGCAGAAGAGTAATGGTTTTTGAATGGGGTTAGCTAGGGCAGAAATTAGAAAAGAATCTCAACACGAAGGCCTTCAGTAGGAGACAAGGTCAGGTGGGGAGCAGGGAGAGGACTGGGGCAGAGCCAGATTTCTGAGTTGAGCACAGCAGGAATGAGCAGTCGGAGCCCAGTACTGGGAGGGGACACACACATCCTGTTCAGGGACATGAAGGACAGGCATTTGATTCAGAGGCGTTTCTCACAGCAAAGTTCAAGTCAACCTACAATATTTTTAAAATATATATTCCTGGTCCTTGGGAATTTTCTTTTAAATGTTTTTAGTTGATTTTTATGCATCACCAGTGCCCTAAAAATCACAAAAGAACTGACTTGAATAGGTATTGAGAAGTTACAAAATGCATATTTTGAGTGTGTGTCTATGAGAGGTGTCCAGAAAATAGATTTAGCTGCATGGCAAAGTCTGTATTCACTCACATTAGGAATGTGCCTAAGTGTATTTCCACCTTGCTATCTTTCCATGATTTTATAATTTCTACCCATTTGTTACTGTTCTAGTTCTGAGGACTACAATGACTACCATTAGAAAACCAAAATTTCAAAATGAGTTGGGTTTTCTTTTAGCTTGAGGGTTAAATAAGTTAATCTTCATGCTAAGTGTCAAACATACAAAACACAGTGGAACAGGATTAAAATTAGTTGTTGGAGAACCGATCTTGATTATGAAATACATGATTCCTGTTTGCTAAGGAGATGGATGTTTTGTTCCTGGCAGAGATGCTTACATTGAATGGCACCATTCTGATTTTAGCATTCAGATCCTAATAACCCCGCTGAGCCATGCACATTCTTTATCTTTGTATCAGTGTAGGTTTCAGAATTTCTCAGAAGCAGAATGACAGTGTCATCTCACATGCAGAGCATTGGCAAAAGAAGAGTAGGAAAGAAAAGGTGGGCATTCAGTAAATAATGTGGTGGTGTCAGGTGCCACTGAGTTGGGTCCGACTCATAGTGACCCTCACAGGGTTTTCAGTGGCTGATTGTTCCGGGATTGCTTCAGAAGTAGAGTGCCACGTCCTTTCCCAAAGTAGTGTGTAAATTACAACAAAATAAATGCCACGTAGCTGTCTTTCTTGTTCTTTGCCATCCCAGCCCAAGTAATTAGAGGTTTTCTTCAAAGTGTGCTGACTTTTGTAATGTGAATTTGTGTATGTAACTATACTGCAATGATGAAAATCCTTTTACTCTTATGAATGTAGACTGCATTCAATGTTGAAAAGACCTGCAGATGTTGTGTTATGAATACACATATAGACAGTGTAATGAACAAGCACTAGCATACATTAAAAATATTTGGATTTTTGTCCCCCTCTGAAAATGTTTTTAGTTCTGAGCCATCTGAAGATGAAGAGTCCCAAGGCCCTCCTACCGTGGCACGAAGAAATGATGTTATTTCAGAATTGGAAGACTTTTCAGAATTGGAAGATCTTAAAGATGCTAAGCTTCAGACCCTGAAGGAACTTTTTCCTCAAAGAAGTGACAATGATTTACTTAAGGTTATGCCTTTTATAGTAATAAGTTGTAGCTGTAATGATGATAAAATCTCTCCTGAATTTAATAATATCCTCAGTGGTTGAGGGTCATTTTTCTAAAGATAAGTTATGTTTGAAGGCAATTGTTAATTATTTTGTGTAATAAAGATAAAATACCAGAAATTTCTTGTTGAAAGTCTTAACTCATTAACAGGTGGTTATTCACCTGTAAGTAATAAAATAATCTGATCCATCTAACCCCATGTAGGCAGTGAGATTTTTGGGGCTTGAGTGGTTTGAAAATGGGGAACCTCCTACTAGACGCACCCATAAATGTAAGGAAGCTGCCCCGAGCCCCATAATATTAAAGTGTTCTTGTTGGCATTTAGTAACCTTGGGCCAGTGAAGCTAAACACTCTACAGTACTGAAGACGGTCTTGTGAACAAAGTGTTGTTCTGCTGGTAGTTCAGTTGTTGAGAAATTCTGATTGAACTACAGAAAGAAAATAAATGGCTCTGGTTGGATTGTGTAACATTTTCTCTGTAATAGGTGTCATTGTTACAAGAGCAAATAACAATTGACCGTTTGATTATGATGCTGGGGAGTCATTTAGCTGAGGGTTCTTAGTTGTTTTTTTACCTTTGTATATCATCGTCACCATCACTGCCACTAGTTTCCCTCCCCAGAATATGGATTTTGAAGTTAGCATATGTGTGTAGGCTAGGCAGGTAACTTTGAAGTGGTAGATACTGGCATATTGTACAGTATACGCTTTTAAAAAAGGAATAGCTGCTGCTTCACTGTAGCAGGATATGCTTCTGTGAGCTGTAGTGATAGCCCATAGCTACTAGATACTTAGATTTTTCCTCTAAATTCAAAAGACTAGATTTTTACTTAGGATTGGTCACCAGTTTAGCAGCTGTATTGAGATAGAATTCATATTCTGTAAAGATCACCCACTTAAAATACATAAGTGGATTTTAGTGTATTTACAAAGTATGCCATGATCACCATAATCTAAGTGTAGAACATTTTATCATCCCCAAAAGAAACCTTGGGTACAAAAAGAAACCTGTACCCATTAACAGCCACTCTTACTTCCCTTTCTCTCCTCTCAGTTCTAGGCAATTACTAACCTCCCTTTCTTTTTTGTAGCCCTGGGTGGACCTTAGGTCCTCATGCCTGCCAAGCATGCGTGCTGTGGCACTGAACTGTATCCCCATCCCTAATCTGCTCTTTTTAAACTGACCTTTATAGATTGTCCTCTTAGGATAAATACGATCATATCTTGTGTAATCATTTTTTACTGACATCTTTCACTTAGCAGAAGAATTTGAAATTCATTCTCGCCATAGCATTACTTTATTCCTTTTAATACTAACTTAACGAAAGACGGAAATACTGTTCAAGCCAAGCAGCGTGTGCATGAAATATAGGTGGTCTTAAAGTGTCATTTAAATAACTGCTGTTTTTCTCTTATTGTAAATAATGAAGGTGCAGGAGTTTTCTCCCAAATCATTTTGATGACATACTATTAGCTAAATGAAACTTTAGTAGTATCTTTAGTCTGCATTTTTCCTTGCCAACACTGTTATCCGCCTGCTGATGTGATATTTTTCTAGAAACAGCACAATACAAAGCTAGGCATTATGGCAGACATCTTTAATCTCAACAATTAAGATCTTGAGTTGGGGCCAGCCTGGGTAACAAAGCCAGACCCTGTCTCAAAATAAATAAACTAGTAAAAGAAATGTAGTCACCAGTAGGGAGGGGCTACTTAACAGTATTGGCAAGTACCCATAGTAGTAAGGAAAGAATTTCCAGTGGAATAAACATGATGGAATGTTCAGATATTCAGCATAAAGGAACAAATCTCATCTTGAAAATACTTTAACTTGATAACCTACTTTTCAAAGGGATTCTTTTTCCTGTAGAAATATTTTTCTCTAGTTTTATAATCTTGGTAGGAAAGTTGGATTGATACATATAATTTCTTTGACTATTTTATTAATCAATATCTAGAATTTTGGAAATTCAGCTTTTCACTCCAAAGCAGAATATTTCAAGGAATCCATATTTCAGGTGACCCTAGTTGGTTTAAGACATTTAAAGATCATGTTTACAAATTACTATACCAGTTTGTAGACCCAGATAGAAGAATTCAAGAGGTTGTAGAATATACAGTAAATTTAGTCCCAGGCTTGATAATATTTTTTGGCTTTTTTGAAATGTAGGAGAGCTTTATAAAATATCTAAGGATCCAAGATTAGGAAAAACTAGTATGCAAGACAACATTCTTCATATTTGATTTGAGGCTATTACATTTCGGACAAAACCAGCTCATTAGAATAAGATTCCCCTCCCCTCCCCTCCCCTCCCCTCCCCTCCCCTTCCCAGGTTTTTGTTATGTAGCCCAGTCTGGACTATATCCCATCATCCTCCTGCCTCAGCCTGCCAAGTACTGGGATTATAGGTGTGTATCACCATGCCCAACTAAAATAAGATCTAAAAAGTAATTAACATTGGAAATATGGGGAAGTAGGACAAGAGAAAAATACAAGTTTTGGTTTCTTCTGAAATTTGAAATGTTACGGAAGGTTATAAAACCAGTATATTGGAACCGCATCACATAAGTAATGTATGCATGTGTTCCTAACACATTTCAAGCAGTTCAGAAATAGAGTAAAAATCAAGATCTTTTATCTCATTCATCTTAAGAAGTATTAAATTGTTTTAAAAAGATGAGAATTGTGCATCCTTCTCCCAGAAATAAGCAAAGGAATATATTTGTCAGTCTACCTGTTTTCTCCCTTCATCTCTCTTCTCTACCTTCCTGTCCGTCTCCTTCTTCTATACAAATAGTGCCTAAACACACATAAATAAGGAATTTTCAAGGCTTTGATGCAAAACTTTACAATTAATATATCAAAACCCTGAAGTATACTGCGTGCGTGCGTGCGTGCGTGCGTGCGTGCGTGCATGCGTGTGTGTGTGTGTGTGTGTGTGTGTGTGGTGCTGGGAGTCAAAACCCAGAGCCTTACACCTTCTAGGCAAATGCTTTATCACTGAGCTACATCACTGATGTACCACTGAGCTTTCCTAAAACTCACTCTGTAGACCAGGCTGGCCTTGAACTTGTGTCGATCCTCCTGCCTCAGCCTCCTGAGTGCCAGGAACCAAATTTTCTGAAAATTTATCATAGTACTGAATGAACTTAAACTGTAACATCCACATTTCCCTGCCTTGTATATTATTTAATGTTTGTTCTTAAATACTTTAGTACTTTTATTTTGTTTTTGACGGTATTGGGGGATTGAGCCCAGGGTACTTCACTGGGGCAGTTCGCTAGTGAACTGCACCTCTAGCCCTTTTTCTTTTCTTTTTTTATTTTGAGACAGGATCTCACTAAGTTGCACAGGCTGCCTCTGGCCTC
Source organism: Pedetes capensis (assembly GCA_007922755.1). Classification (NCBI taxonomy): domain Eukaryota; kingdom Metazoa; phylum Chordata; class Mammalia; order Rodentia; family Pedetidae; genus Pedetes; species Pedetes capensis. The sequence continues at coordinate 4,822 of VMDO01016880.1, read as the reverse complement.
AAACTCATGATCCTTCTGCTTCAGCCTTCTGAGTTGCTGGAATTACAGGGATTGTTAGCAATGTGCCTTTGGTAACAGGGTTGTCTTTTCTTTTTTGGCAGTACTGGGGATTGAACTCAGGGCAAGCGCTCTTAACACTGAGCTACATCCCCAGCCAGGGGCCACGCCCTTTATCTTGAGACAGAGCCTCATTAATTTATGCAGTTTGTCTCGACTCAAACTCATGATTCTCCTGCCTCCAGTTCCCAAGTTTCTGGGACTACACGTGTGTGGTGCTATGCCTAGCTACTTTGTGAAATAATTCTTAAAGTGTTATTAAACATTTATCTTTTCTTGTTTTGTTAGTTGATTGAATCAACGAGTACTATGGATGGAGCAATTGCTGCTGCCTTGCTGATGTTTGGTGACGCAGGTATGCTTGACTTAGTTTTAAGGCATGTTGATTTATTATATAATATCGTCTCATTTATATTCTACAGTTTACCTAGCACCTTTGTGAATTCATACAAGAACATGTGAAGTATCACTAGCTTCCATTTTTTTAAATGAAGAAATTGAAGCTTAAGAAGGTTAACTAACTTAACTGAGGTCATACAGCTGTTTGGGAACCAAATTTCTAGATTGATTTTTTGCTCCCCTCAAAAGAGAAGGAGCAGCTTCTCACTGGAAATTGTGCTTGTTTTCTGCAGATCAAATCCCATAGCAGTGAAGTTTTGGAAGGTGTATTTTCTTTCTTTCTTAAGTATCTTTTCTAATTACGTTATGGTTTTATTTACAGGTCTACAAATGTGAGTCAGTAGGAACATAATGTCTTGTGGAAAGTCGTAGCTGGTAATCAGCATTCTTTTATTGAGTAAATATTTACGCTATGTTTCAGGCTTCTGATTCAAAAATAAATGCATTTGAAGGAGCTTGCAATATAAAACATATCCAGTTTTTTAGCAAATGCTTTTTCAATTTTTCTTTAATTTGTACAAAAAAGTACAAATAAAAGTCACCTACAGTCCTACTACTATAAAAAGCATATAAAGTAAATGATGAAAATAAACATATACTTCATTAACCACTCTAACATCTGTTTTTTTGTTTGGTTTTATTGTTTTTTGGGGGGTTTTGAGATAGGGACTTACTGTGGTAGCCCAGACAAGCCTTGAATTTTTGATCCTTCTGCTTCAGCCTCCTGAGGGCTTGGGTTGTAGTTGTGTACTAATATGCCCAGATTAAAATCTGTTTTATGTAATCCTCAACTTTTTCCTGTTTATGTACATAAGTATACAACACACACAAAGTTACAAAATATAGAACTATTGGTTTACACTGTTAAAAAGTCATTAAGTTTATCATGGATAACTTGTCAGTGCAGTCACATTTATCTAATTCACAAAAATGGCTTCATGACCTTTCTTCGTGACTACTTGTAGGATTCATTTATTAACTGTTAACCTATTAGCATTTGTTTCCATTATTTATTACAGTACTAAAGTAAATATCCCTGTACATAAATTCTTGCATTGTTTCTGTAGGCTAACTTTCAAATGGGAGAAGGACCTGGCAACGCACTCCCAAAAATCAATCCGCCATTAAAAACCCTATGAACAGTAGAGAAGCACTGACAATAGTGTTTCCCCCTGTTGTATGTAGGGTCGCTATGAGGCGGATACCGATTCCATGGCCCCCAACAACAACAACAACAACTTTCAGATACGTTGCTCAGTTAAAGGGCATGCCATCATGGAGTTTAGAGTCCTCCTTAAATTTAAACTTCAGCTGCGTTTTTTTCTTCTTATCCCTGCACTGAATTTCATGCTGTTTTGTTTTTTAAAAATATTGAGTGGTAAATTACAAGGAAATAAATCAGGGTTTTCTTGTTCTTTTTTTTTTTTTTTTTTTTTTGGCGGTACTGGGGGTTGAACCCAGGGCCTCGCGCCTGCATGCTTTGCAAGTGCTGGACCACTGAGCTGCACCCCCAGCTCATTTTTTCACTTTTTGAGACAGGGTCTCACTAAGTTACGCAGACTGCCTCTGGTCTCTAACTTGTGATCCTCCTGCCTCTGCCTCCCAAGCCCCTGGGATTACAGGCGCGCTTTCTTGTTCTTTATGCTAACTTCCTTGCTAAATTTTGGAAGGGATAAGGCAGTTACATCAGACATTTTTATTTTTAGTATACTTTGATGTCTAGAGTGACAGTTTGTTTAACTTGAAGGTAAGATAATTGTCAGTGTACTATAAAACATTAAGATAAGACGAAATTATTTTTGGTGCTTCAGGACAATTTTCAACAAAAGTCTTTTTAAATTCCTGTAAACAATCTTAGGGCCACAAATTATGACATTGGACATTAGTTTCACCACAAATTATAATCCTTTTTAGAGTATCACACTGCATCTTAAACAATAAGGTTTTGTGTCTGACATTTTGGAGGTTTTCATTTATGAATGCTAAGTTTAAAAGACTATCTCTTCAGAGTTTTTACTGCTGTGCAAGGTAAAAAAAAATGTGAACTTATTGATACTGTCTCGGAGGAGTCTCTTCGGTTGTATCAACTTTTAAAAGAATTAAGCGTATCTAAGTAGCATCATAAGTTATCTAATTTAAAGCTTTTTTTCCTCACACTTAAAATATTACCAACAGTGTTCACTTAACTCTAGCATATATGGAGGTGAGGATGAGGTGGTTCTGTTTCCACCTTTTTAAAGTAGATGGTAGAAAGTAGTTGGCCTATGTAGAATGAACATTTATATCACAAAATGAACCAGGAGGAAACATGATAGTATTCATCCTAACCTGATTACTATGCTTTGAAAAGGTTTGTGGTGTTCAGTTTTATTTTATAATAGCCATGTTAGGAAGTTTTTTAAAATCAAAAGTTGCCATGAATGTTATTTGGAATATTAAATAACTGTGTGGTGAGGCTTGTGATAAAATTAATGCTGACATTGCAAAGCTTTGCAGGCTTCTGCAGTGCTTTCATATTAGCACAACAATAAGGCATTTGCATCTGAAAGTAAAGAGTAGATAAGTGGTATATGAAGTAAATATGTAGCACAGCTTCTTAATATCATGGAGCTTGAACATGTTTTTGTTTATAGGTATCACAGAATGTACAGATTTCCTGTTTACCTTTATGCTGTGTTAAACTTGCTGGTTTTTAGGTTAAAAGCTCCATTTCTCAGTTCCTCTTGTTTATAAAATAAAAATGTTATTTTTTTGTAGGTTTCTTACGAAAAGTAAGTGAAATAATTTATAAAAGGCCTTATCCAAACCCTGGAACATAGTAGACAATTATTGGTGTCAGTGATGCTATTCAGACAACTTATACTTGATGTGGCCCAACTTTTTTCCACTGCTGAACACTCAGTCACTAGGTAGAACTGCTCCCTTCTACTATTACTCTGTAGAATTACTTGTCAAATTGGAGAGATCGTATTTTTAGCATTTATCATGTGATTTACAGATACAGTATAACAATGATTTCTACTTTGGGAAGATTACACAGAGTTCAGTTTTCCTTCAATCTTGTCATATATAGAAGGAAGAGCATTAGGTCTGATAGCCAGAGAACTGTCTAGTATTCATTATAATACATTTGTACCTTTGTTTTGAATTAAATTGATTCCTGTTACTTTTGTGCACAATTTGAGTGTGCGTCTGTTTTAAAAGGTGGCGGGCCCAGGAAAAGAAAATTATCTTCTTCTTCAGAGCCATACGACGACGATGAATTTAATGATGATCAATCTTTGAAAAGGACAAGACTGGATCATGTAAGTTTACCTTTGAATTGCAGCATCAAAGTCAGAGTGTGTTGAGTCTGTGATACCAGGCCTGAAATCCACCCAAAATAAATCTTCTCTTACAGCTCTCTTAAATGGGAGTCATTTATAGCAGCTGTTCATTTTTGGATGGTTCCTGTCATACACAAATCCTTTTTAAACAGGTTTAAAGTTTTCTCTTCTCTTTGGGCATATGGAATTTCCAGCAGTGCTGTAGGTGCTAGCTGAAGAAGGCATAGCAGTGAAGCAGAAGCAGAAGCAGGTGCCACAAGGGTCTGAGACACCTGCACGTGCAGCTTATTTCTGTCCCTAGATCCTACTTTAGTCCATTTGTAAATGTACCATTTCCACCTGATGGACTGATCACTGCACCAATGGTTAGTTTTAGGCTTGGTGCATCAGGCACCCAAATCACATAGCAGCTCAGGTTCCCATTGTCAACCATGCTGATTCTTTTAGGACCTATTATCAAGCCAGTAACTCTCACAAAGATAGTTTCTGTTTTTAAAATGTAAGTTTGTTCCATTGAGGATGATATATTAGAGAATGGTTTGCATGTAACCTAAAATTTCCATTTGTGTTTGATTGTATTCATGAAAAATATTAGACAAACACAGAAAACTACACTCAGCTGAACCAAGCTACATAGGAATACAGTAAATAAAACATACCTCAAATACGTGTTGGCTGCCTCATTTACCACATGTATTACCTTTAACAACCTGCGTTATGCAGATGACACCACTTTGCTTGCTGAAAATGAAGAGGATTTAAAACATTTACTGATGAAGATCAAAGATCATAGCCTTCAATATGGGTTACGACTAAACATCAACAAAACAAAAATCCTTATGACTGGGTCAGCACGCAACTTCACAATAAATGGAGAAAAGATTGAGGTTGTCCAAGATTTTACTTTGCTTGGCTCTATAATCAACACCCATGGAAGCAGCAGTCAAGAAATCCAAAGACGCATTGCTCTAGGAAAAGCTGTGGCAAAAGATCTCTTTAGAGTATTGAAAAGCAAAGATGTCACATTGAAGACGAAGGTG
>VMDO01016879.1:0-46456 GCA_007922755.1 Pedetes capensis | reverse complement strand
AACATTCTAAAAGGAAGTTCAACTGAACTTTCAATAGAGCATGGGAATTTTTAATTCAATCTATTGGAGATGGATACTATAACTAAATAAAACAAATTTAACTGAAAAAATGTAATAAAAAGAAAAAAGGGAAAGGCTCTATCAACTCAAGTGAGCCAAGCTAATGAATCTGGCCAAGTGATCCAATCGAAGAAAATTATGTCATGCCAATGGCTACCAGGCAGCATGGAATTATGGCACATTTTTTCCATTGTATGTCACACATTTAGATGGGTGTGCGTGTTTTGGATGGTACATGTATTACACTGCAATCTGAAAAAATAGTAGAGATGCAATGACTACAAAGTAGGGAGACAGAGAAGAGTGGAAAATAATCCAAATAAAGGGTTTGTCAAATCAGGTGCTAAGCTGTGTTGTTGTTAGGTGCCGTCGAGTCGGTATCTGACTCATAGCGACCCTCTGTACAACAGGGGAAACACTATTGTCAGTGCTTCTCTGCTGTTCATAGGGTTTTCATGGCAGATTGATTTTTGGGAGGGGGTTTCCAGGTCCTTCTCCCAAGCCTACAGCTTCTGGTGTTCCCAGGCGGTCTCCCATCCAGGTACTAACCAGGCCTGACCCTGCTTAGCTTCCGAGATCTGATGGGATCGGATGCCACAGGGCTACCACTGCAGGCGTTAAGCTGTGAGGAAGAGAAAAATGACTCAGGCTAACTAAAGCAGAACAGGAATTTCTTGGGAAGATGCTGAGTAGTTCACAGAATCACTAGGAAAGAAGCAGCAATGGGGTTGAAATACAAGCAGATACCCAAGGAGCTAGGTAGCAATGACCGCAGAAGCCTCTGGTAAGGACGCTGTTGCCATTCGGCCCTTGGTCCTGGCTCCTTCTCCCATCACTACGAGAGAACAGAATATCAGACCAGAAGTTTCAACAGAGACATCAAGAGACAATAGTGTTTAGATGTCAAAGTGAGATAAGAGGCAGGTCATCAGGCAGAAAAAGCTAAGCAGACAACTCCGAACCCAGCATAGAGAGGGCATCAAAGAGATGAGAGAACAAGATTGGGGAGACATCCTTGAAGATGACCTGAGAAGGGCTGATGTGGACTCCCTCCACACCCAATACAGAGGCAGTCAAAGGGTTCTGGTAAAGGAACTGCCAATGAACCCACAAAAATGTCCACCACACAGTCACCTTGAAATACTGGCTGGACCTAGAGAGCAAATCGAGTTTACGAGAGTAACCAGCCCATTAAGAAAAGTTGCCTTCTTCTGTGTCTGCACAGCCCCAACACCAAATGGGTGAAAAACAGCCACTAGCCAGCAGGGAAGACATTTTGGAGCATGGAAGACATCAACTTACCTTCTTCAAAGTCCTAGTTGAGGGAGGGAAGAGAATTTTTACCTTCAGCTGAGGAGAGGAAGTGTGGATTAAGAAATGGGGATGGTGTTTTGCAATTTAGGAGCCATAGGTCTAACTGTAAGTCTACCTTACCCAACAAAGCCCAGGAAGTCATGTCATTCAGGACCACCCTCATGGGGTGTGCTTAAAGGGATAAAGTTGTTTTTAAGATTATCCATCCCAATTTTGGTGAAGAGACAGTTGTGTGGCCCTTTATGTAGGAAGAAGTGACATTATTGCTGCAGTCACAAAAGTAACTAAATCTCCCTCAGCTTCTTCAGGTCATCTGCTATAGTAAAAGTCCCAAACAAAACCATCTGGTTGGTGGAGCCCAGCCCTCACCCCCATGCTCCACCTGTCACACCCAGCTACCTACAAGACTCCACCTGGGCAATTCCACATGCTTAGGGAAAGGGTTCAGAAGGTAGGAGGATGAAAAGAGACACCTGTGTACTATAACGGAAGGCTCTGCACTCTCTTCTGATGGCTACTGTACCTGCCTAAACGCCAGGCACAGGGAGCATGAGGAAGGAAGAGGCAATTCCAAGAGAGTGACATGAACCCTGCTCTCCGTGACGTGGAGTCCCACTCCACTACAGCAGCTACAATATAAAAGTATCTCACTTTTATCTAGAACCTCATAACTTGCAAAGCTCTCTCATCTTTATTTAATTTGCACTTGACAATGTGGTAAGGTGACTCTCCAATGTCCAACGTGGTACATAGTAGGTATTTAGTAAACTTTTGTTGAAGGAATGACTAGGTGATGAAGAATTGAATCCAGTGGTTAAAGTACAGGCTGGCAGTTCATCAGCCTCATTCAACATTATCCAATAGAACTTACTGTGATGATGGGGATATTCTTTGCACAGTGCAATATGGTAGCCACACGAAGCTACTGGTGCTTAAAATGTGCTATTGAGACTAAGGGATTTAATTCAACTTTATTTAAACTTAGTTCCCACATATGGCTAATGGCTACTGTACTAAATGGCATGAGTCTGGAGTTCAAATTCCAGCTGTTTATTTATCTTCTAATCTGAGGAAATACCCTAATTTCTCTAAGTTTAAATTTTCACAAAGGTAAAATGGGGAACATGGTCGTAATGGTTAAAAGAGATCTAACAACCACTACCACAAAAATGGGAAGGATGATTTTTGCTGAGTTGTGAAGGACAAGGCTTCCACCTGGCAGATTCTTGATAAATGAAAACTACCATTTGGATTAGAACCTATGTTGTTAGGAGCCAGTCAAATAGCAGCCTACTCATAGCGGCCCTCACAGGATTTTCAATGGCTGGTTGTTTCAGGATTGTTTCAGGAGTGAGCTTCCATGTCCTTTTCCCATTTTTGCAGTGCTGGGGGTCAAGCTGCTCTGTGCTCTCTGAGGCCCTGGGTGCAATCCGAAGCACCACAAAGAATGGGAGAAGAACCTGGCAGCCCACTCCCAAAACAATCAGCCATGGAAAACCCTATGAATAGCAAAGAAGCACTGACAGTGTCAGGCATGGCACTATACCAGTGTTGGGGAGTGTTCTCTTGTACACAGGGTCTTTATGAGTCAGACCTGACTCCACAGCACCTGAAACAACAGAAAAACAACTGTTTGGACTGTTTTACTCCCACTCCCACTACTGTTATTGTTACCATAAAGGCGATGCCAATTCTCAGAGAGGTTGCAGAGCTTGTCCGTCATACAGCTAGCGCTAGCCAGAATGGTACTTATATCTCCTATATTCATTGCAGCAGCAGCTTCCCAACTACCAAGTAAAGCAAGGGTTCCGTGACCCCATGAGGGCCCCCAGCATTGTCTGTGAAGTGAAAAATTGATCTTCCACATATGTTGCAAATAACATCCATGTAGATTCCACTACGGTTGATAAAACATAAAGTTGTTTGCAAGCCATACTGAATTTATGGCAGCTTTTGGTCATTATGTTCATTCTCATTAAACAGACACTAAAGGGCATCTATTATTAGATGAGGTATTTCAGAACCTCTTGACATTGAAAAGCCATCTTTTATTCTCCTTGCTAACTTTCTTTTAAAATAGTATGAAAGAGAGAAAGGACACAGGGTATTTACAGATACACACAAAGGAGTAAAATATACCAAAAAAAAAGAATGGGGATGCAAGAGCCTCCACAAGCCAGTACATACATATTGTAGGTACATTTGCTAAAAACATGAATGGTAGTTTTTACCAATGGGGGTTTATTTAAAGTCAGTGGATAGAAAAGATCAAGGTGTGATTCCCTAAAGGATTCTGCAATCATCAGCAACTATCATAAACAACAAATCATAAATCAAACTTGGAGTTTAGCTTTAAAAACAAACTGCATAAGATAACAGTAGGTGAAAAGATGCTTTAAAGAAGATTGTGGGGAAGATTTCAGAGTTTTAGAATCGTGGTCCTAAGTGGAATGAATATAACGGAGAAGGTTCACAGAGGATCCATTGGAATGAGGAAATAAAATCCTACAACTCCTATATTTACTTTTACCCTAAAAAAAGAAATTAAGGTTCATTGATATTTAATACATGTATTGACAGTGGTACCTGTATGCTGTTTAAATAAATATACATCTGGGGATACATATACAAAATTATTTTAGTAAGAAGACTGTACAACTAAAACTCTTTAGTAATTTTTTTAGACAAGCTCAGGATAAACCTGTAGTATGATGTGATTATTAAAAATAAGCCCCAAATTGAATCATCTTAGCTCTGTTAGTTCCTATGTAACTAACCACCCCAAAACAAATTGGCTGACAGCAAACACCATCTTTTATTGTTCAGAACCTGCACAATGTCACTTGTACTGACAATCTTAGGAATAAGGTTCTAAAACCTAAGTCTTAAGAGGAAAGGTTGAAGGAACTGGGGTCGGCTTGTGATTAAAAAGAGAACATTCATAGGAAAAGGAATAGATGTATTCAGCATTTACCATTTTGATTACTTACAGCTTAGTTTCTAATACAATTTATAATAGGAGAAATGTTTTAAATGGACAATTCCTTGAAGCAACAGAAATTAAAGCACTTTTGTATTTTCCCAGTGTGACTTCATAATTGTAGAGTTACATGATTTCAGAGCTCCATCTGGGAATGACACAGGCTGACATAAAAACGACTGGAAAATCCCAGCAGAGATGTATACATTTCATACTTGTCAACTTTTCTTATTTTTATCAAAGAAGTGGCTATTTCTTTTTCTTTGTTAAAGAAAACCAATATAGTCTTTGTTTTTTTTTTTTCTTCACCGCCCCCCCGGAACTCAAATGCTGTAATTTTATATTGAAAATATGAGCAGATTTGAAAATAGATTATGAAGAAAAAGCTTTAATATAAACAAAAGATGGTATAAAATGCATGTCCGCCACTGCATGAGAAATAATATGATAAACACGGGATGCCTGTGCATAGAGAACAGTGGTGACTCAGGTCATTGCTTGTGCACCTATAAGGAATGTGTGAAATAAAATGTGTTTTAAAGAAAACCCATGCAAATATGCTGTCCTTTCTGGGTATAACTGGAACAGTGTTGTTTGCCTAATTTTGTGTCTTCTTGAACTAAAATTTCTGCAAAATGTTAAAATCTATGTATTGTATAAGAAACTAATCTATTGTAAGATTTAGAATTAAATGTTAAGGTCATCCAATAAGATAGATTTTAATAACCAATAACTTTCAAATTTTGGCCATGATAAAATTTTATTTCATTATATATATGTAAGACAAAGGTATGTATAAGCTACATTTTTTTTAACAAACAAAAAATTAAGGTTGCAATGCAAACAGGAATACCATTTCTTCTGGTAACATTACTGGGAGAAAAATTAGAAATGATGATATTCTTTCTCCAGGAGAATTTTTTAGCCAAGTAGTAAAGTACACACACACACACACACACACACACACACACACACACACACACAAACACACACACCAAGCAGTGTGTCCCTCCATGCTTCCAGGCCCAAAGTTATTTTTTGCTGAGTGGCACAAAATAGAAAATGGACCTTTGCTTCTGGCATTGTGACCTTCTCCGGACCCCTGCCTGTACTACCCTGATACAATGTATTTCTGGCACACACTTTTGCTATAACCAGCGACCACTCTACACCAACACTCCACAGCAGGTAAGAGTGAAAAAACCTTGTCTTTCACATCAACAAAGACAGCCACATTGTCAGCATATTTCCTTCTTTTAGGATTTTTAAAAACTTATTTTTAAAAAATTATTAATTTAGATAGTTAACTGCTCAACACTGTTATTTTTCTTAGCTATACAGGTGGATGCATCTAATTTTTGTTTTAAAACCAAGAGAGCTCTTAAATATTATGAGCTATATTTAATTTTGAAAAAGAAATCTATAGCTGGTCCATGTTTTCCAACTAAGACACAACATAAAACCTCCATATGCTTAAAAATGGCATACACTTCACACTGGTATGTACACATTCCAACACACACACACACACACACACACACGCACACACACACACACACACACACACACACACACACTAGAACTCCACACTTATCCACTGATAACTAAGCCATTTGGGATGAGTTGGTGGGGGGCAGGGGAAAAAGGACTGGGGAGGATTTTAATTAATTTATTTTTCACAATAGCCATATTTACCAAACAGGACATTTTGCTCTGTATTGTGTTTTAGAGTGTGGGGGGAATCATAATCGTATTTAGACTTTATATGGCATGGGTTACTCAGTTCACAACAGAGGCACCTGCAGCAAATTAATTTGTTGTAGCACATTAATTATCTCATAGCTTCTATTTAGGCTGCAGCTGTTGCTATTATGTTAATAATATTTTTATCACCACTGTATACAACAGGTTATGGCAATAATAGGAATATCTCTTTTTTGGCTTCCCCCCTGTTGTTTCCATTTTTCTATGTCAGAAGGGAAGACTGAAAGAAATTCAGGCAAATTAAGCCCCAAAGCGCACTATAATTTTCTATTTCTGAACTGATTTGTGAGAGAATGGGTAACTGAAATTAGCAAAGAATCACCCCACACAAAGATGGCGCGTGCAGAAATTGTGAAAGCGAAAAAGAAGACGAAGGACAAGCAAAAGAGGGACGGAATACTGCGGTGCTGGGGTGGTGAGTGTTTGGATGGGGGCGGGGAAAATGCTGCAGTTTTCATGAAATAATAAGGTGGGGGAAAAAAGGCATACAAAGAGTAGGTTTTTCATTGTTTGTAAAATATAAACACAGATGAATTCTGTCTTTGGTTTGTTCATGCTTTTCACTCTGCACAGCAGGGATGTTCTTAAGAAGTTGCCCTCTGCGAAATTTCTCTAAATGGGAACCGTGGACCCTGCATGATGGGATTATAATCACACCAGCCACTCCTTTTACATAATTTTTTGTTTAAGATCCAGTAAGACTCCCTGTTTTTAATACATATAAAGCAATAGACATGTATATGCCGATAAACTGAGGGTTTACGTCCCCCTATAACCTAGTGCAAGCCAAACAAAAAAACTGGTGATATTACATCTACAAATCTCAATGGATTCAAAAACAATATGAAAATTTTTAGCTGACAAGAACATGTCTGCTGCCTGCAGTCCCTGCAATAGCTCACCATGTTGCCTACTAACCGAAAGATCAAAAATTATCGATTTCATGGCGCTGCATGCTCTGGAAAGAAAAGCTACTTTTAAAATTTGCATTGTTTGAGAAATGAGTTAAAAGAAAAGAATCATTTTTTTCTGAACACTTTGGAATGTGAAAATGGCTTGCTTTAATTTTATCCATGATTTACTATAATTCTATTATTTTTAGCAGCTGGAGTCCAGAAATGATTTTTTTCGATGAATTTAGGATTTTGCCGCAGTATACATCTGCAGTCCCAGAATCCTCCGGTAAGTTAATCCTTCTTGCCATGGGAAACGCCTTTAACCTTCTTGTGAATGATATATCTGCAACCATTTTGAAATTTTTAATAGAAGGGTTGTGTGTGTGTCTTTGTGCGTATGTGGGTGTTGCGGGGGTATGTCTCCAAAGAATGCTTTCTTAGCAATGCAGCGGTATTTTGTATTAGTTCTTAGAAACACTGAGAAACATATACCTTTATGTTCTTCAAATACCACGGGTGATGTCTCCATTGCTTCTCCTTCGCACTTTCTACTGTAGCCATTAAAATGTACTTCGTTAGTATGGCAAACCAATGAAGGCCTCAAGAACACATAACTCCGAGCATGAAGGGTGGTGTTGGCATAAGTAAAGGAACCAGGCCACCACAACCACCATAGCCATCGCCTCCAGCCACCTTCACTGCCCCTCCCTCGCTCCGCGGTGCACATCAGCTGCAAGCTTTCCACAGTGGCTCTCTGCCGAACTTGCCCAGTGGGTTCCTAGATTACTTCTGTGTGTAAGAATAGCCAACCATGTAGTCTGACAAGAGGTATTTACAACTACTTAGTCTGTTCAGCTGGAAAGAAATCAAAAGATAACACTGAACCCTGAGATGATGTATTGCAAATCAAAAGTCGCAATCCATAAATAGCCCACTTGATGAACTGCTAAATGAAAAGCTGATCCTGATTTTTGTCCAGTGTTTTCATTTTGTCATAAAGAAAGAGTCAGGACTGATTGTTTCTAAATGCATGGAATACTGCTTAGTGTTGCCTTTCTACGGGAAGGCGATTCCTCCCAAGAGGATTTAGAGTAGAGTCCTAAGGGGACTGACCACACCTTAGTTTCCCAGCTTGTTTTCCACTATTCCTGATTTTCAAGCAGAGTTGACTAACAGTTACAATTTTACATTAAATTAAGGGACCTAATCAAAAGGAGCCAGCCATCCTTTTCTCTAAAGGAAGCTCATTGTCTTAGGTGCTCAATAAATGTTTAATTAATGGATTTGAGAGAGTTAAGTATCCAAAAAGTGAATGGACGCTGGGTTGATTAATATTTATGCTTGAAGTGCAAAAACAATGTGAGCCTTTTTTTTTCCCTAAAGGTAATTCAAAAGCATATGTTTTAGTGAAGAGACGTTTTACTTTTAGGCTCTGTGTAGCCAACACTTGATGTGCCAATGGTCTGCTATCATGACAAATCTCTCTGCTAAACCAGCCGGAGCCACTTTTGGTTTCTAGGAACACAGCCTAAAATTTAGAACCATTTGTTGCCATTTCACAAAATGTATTGATTTATGTCTCTAACCCATTGAGTTGACTCAAGAAGGAAAAGGTGTAAAAAGATAACCAATTTTTTTTGTAATGAAATGTATTGCTCAAGGTGAATTTTTTTTTTTTTAGTAATTTAGTTTTACAAAATCATTTATTTCACTCATTAGGTATTTTGATGCTATATTTCTGTTTGATTTAATGATAGTATTTGTTTAATTTCACAGAACTTATTCATCTAATATTTTTGACAAGACAATTGGAACAAGTTATTTTATAAGAGAAGCAAAAACTGAGCAATTTTTAAATCCAACTAAGCTCATTTTAATGCTAAGTCGCCCAGTAATTCTTCAGGATGCTTAAATTTGATGAGAAAAACAGCATGCTGTATTGTTACAAATTTCACAGTTCCTTTAATAACTTGTTTGCTTAAAGAATCAGTAGGGAATGAAAAATTTAAATTTAGTCTAAAAATATCCAAATGAAAAATGCTTCATTTTGGCATTTGAATAAAGTACAAACATAAAGATGCTTTTATCTTTCACATCTTCTAACGGTGAATTTTTTTAAACCAGTTTTAATAGTGTGCCTTATTCAGCAAAAATTAACTGAACACAGAAAAAGCAAACATCTTTTTTTTTAAAAAAATCCTTTGTGGTAAATCAGTTATCTAATTTTAAATGCATGATTTTAATCAAATCAACTATATAGTCTTTAACTCTGTACATGACAATTAAAGCTAGGGATCAGCAGCTAGAGTTTATATTTAAAATACTGCTTTGACAAAATACTCTTTTTGGTTCAATCTGTCTGAATAATGACCAGCCAGGTTAACCACAACCAGCAGCTGCACTTAATTCTACAGAATTACTAGCAAAGACACAAATGAGAAAGTCATTCTAGACAATGGATTTCACCGAATATCATCTTAGCGTATGGACTTTTTCCACTGCAGTGGTTCACATGCTCTATGGTGACAGACAGTAAAACATCTTTAAGACAGAAAAATAAAAGTTACTTAAAGAATATGTTGGTCCTAAATCATTAGCTATGCCCAAAACTACATATCCTACCCTTATGAGTGAGGGGATGAGTGGTCTTCTACCTGTATCTACATATAAAAACCTATTGTTTGCATGCATTAACTACAGCCCTGGGATAGAAGCACTGAGGTAACTTTTGCTGTTGCTTTTTGTACTCTTCCCATCATTTTGGAAGAAAAATAAGCATAGACTGGAGAAAGTGAATCTATCATAACTGTTTCAGTTTTGACAAATGCCAATCTTGCCAGATCACAATGGAGACATTTCCAAGGGAAATGAAGACCCCATTTCAGCCTCTTGTAACTAATCAGAAAATGTTCTTGAAAATAGAAAATTAGTTTAAGAAAAATAAAGGCTGCTTAACCCATAGCTCCTCCTGTAAACAACACACTTTGGTAGAAATGCAGTTTCTTCAAAGAAAAATCCCCACAAACACATTGATTGATACCTAGTGACACAGTGGAAACAGATAAAAATGGAATCTGTGAGAATTAACCGAACTGACAGTGCTCTGGAGCGAATCCATTTCCATTAGTTATTTGTTCACAGTAGGTACTCATGAGGACTTGTTGAATTGTGGGCTTGGCGCCCATTCCACGGACAACCCACAGCCTTCGGGAGCGGGGACAGAAGGTGGCCTGGCCCAGAGTTTCCCGTCGGGACTCAGGCTGAGCAGCCAGGGGGCCAGCGGGACCCACCACCGGGACGGTGGGGCTTCGAGTCCGGTCCTGTAGGGTGCGTGCTGCGCACCGCGGCGTCGGCGAAGCCTAACTCGCGCCGGGCTGTGAGGTCCCCGCCCGGCAGCGCCCGGCTCCGGGTCGGCCTGGACTCAGCGCCCCCGCCGCCGCCACCGCCGCCCGGGCCCCGAACTTCCGCCCTCGCAGGACCTGTCCCACCCAGCCCGGGAAGCGGCCGAGAAGCCACTGCGTGGAGGCAGCGGGCGGCGCGCGCCGAGTCCCGCGCCGGCTCTCACGGCTGGGGGATCCCGGGGGGCTGGGGGTACGTCCAGCTCCGGACAGAGGAGGACCTCGGCGCCTCCCTCCCCGCGACCCGCACTGGAGGCCAGGCCTCCTCTCTCTGGGCCGCAGTGCTCCCGCGGGGTCCCCTCCGGGTCGGCGCAGCGGAGCCGCCGTCAGCCTGCGCCCGGGACGCTTCCGAGGGGCGCGCGGACGCCACGCCCCACCCCGGCCCGGCGGCCGGACGGCGGCGCGGCGCGGGGACTACTTTCGCCGCGCGCCCGCGCCCCGCCCCTTGTCCTCGCGCGGCGGAGCGCTCCGCGTGCGGCGGCGGCGGCAGGATACAGAGGCTCCTGTGCGACTTATAAGAGGTCCTTGTGCGGCGCCATTTTAAGCCTCTCGGTCTGTGGCAGCCGCGGCAACCCGTCCCTGGGATCCGAGAGCTAGGGGAGGCGGAGACGGAGGACGGTCCGAGGTGCAGCTCCAGTCCCCGCCGAGCCGCCACCGCAGGCCGAGGACGGTCGGACCCCCACGGCGGGAGGAGTCTGTTCTCCCGAGGTGCTCGGCGCTCCTTTCCTTACCCTTCTCGGGCTGCTCCCGCTCCCTCCTCGGAGCCAAACTTCGTGGCGAGCGCGCGGTCCCGACCGCAGGCGGGGAGCGGGGCCCCGCGCAGCCCGGAGGCCCACGGTGGGGAGCGGGAGCGCGGGCCGGGGGTGGCGGGGGCGGGCGGCGCCCCGGACGTGGAGGGCGGTGGCCGGGCCCGCGGTCGGGCCGCGCTGTCCCTCGGGGGCCCCCGGCGCGTCTCTGGCGGGGAGGGGGCGCCTTGGGGGCGCGTCCCGGAGCCCGGATGGCCGGAGGGGTGGGTGGGGGTGGGGGCCGGGGCCGCGGTCGCGGTTCGCGTCCCGGGCTGCGGCCGCGGCCGAGTTTGGGGGAGGGACCCTGCGCCTCGGGATGCGCCGGGGCCGGGATGGGGGGCGGGGTGGGGACGGGGGCTCCGCCTTCCAGACCCGGCGGCGAGTTGGGGTTCGTGAAGCGGAGGCGGGGACGCCACCCTGCTAAGTCCCATCGGCCTGGAGGCGCGGGGCCAGTGGACTTTGTCGATCGCCTTTTTTCGATTTTGAGCCCAATAAGAGGGTTGTCAGTATTTTTTTGATGTCCGGGCTGTGTGAGTTTGAATCGAAGCAACTTTAAGGCTCGTAACCAAACTCTGGGCGCAGCCGGCGCGATGCGTCAGTGGAGTGTCCACGCGTGGAATCCGTGTCTTGCACCCGTTTTTCTCGTATCGTGCAGGTGGGCGAAGGCGACGTGCAGTGTCCTGGGAGTCTTCTGAGTCTGTGGGCAGTAGGGCTGAGCCCTAGTAAAATAAAGTAGGAGAGCGACGGTGACTCGCTTACTGTTTTTTTTTTTTGTTCTTCTTCTTCCCCCTTGTGAGCCGCAGGATTCAGTCTTGGACTGACTGCTTCGAGAATTTTGTTCTTCGAAATAGGCGGCTAGACTTGGTTTTTAGAGTACATTTTCTTTTTGGTGAAATGAATTTTTTTCCCCTCGCTGCGCAGTTGTTTAAATGAAACCCAAGCGTTGCAACTTCTTTCAGTGTTTTGTCTGGGGAGAGAGGACTTTGAACCGAGACTTTTCAAGTTCACTTCCCACAGCCCACTCCTGAATCCGCCAAGCTTGAACGCTTCGGCAATTGGGTGTAGTTGTTTCCTTCATTTTCAGTTCCCTTTGGAGGGAGCATTGTCTCATACTTTGTATCTTCCAGACATCTGTGGTCCCCCACCCCGCCCCCCCGAGTTTGTGAGTGGTGAATGAAGAGAGACTGAGCTGCTGGTATGCAGAGGTCGGCAAAAGGAAATCGAGGAGTGGTTTTAGTGAAATGAGAGCTTTGTACCATGAATAATGGTGGCTTAGACCAGACATCAACTTGAAGAGATGGCAGCGTTTCCTTTGATAAAGTCTATGCTAATGTTTTTCAGATCACTAAGTTGTAAGGTATTTTGTTTGGAATTTAGGAAGCCATTTCTTTATTTACTTGTCACTTAGTAAACAGTACCTGCAGATGTGTTCTTGTTAACTTTCTTCACTCTGAGAAATATTAAATATGACATTTTCTTTATGCTGTTTACTATCTGCTTAAGTTAGTGGTGTAAACTTACATTTTGGAGGTTTACTTTTGCAGTGCTGGGGGGCAATTTTTGTTAGTTTGAGTTAAGGTTGCTGGTACATTTTATTACTTTTATATTTAAACCTTCAGAATCTCTGAATTAAAAATAAAGTACTTTCATGGGTTGAGGATGTCTTTTCGTAGTAGACAAAATTTGATTAATTTGTACCCGATATTCATTACTTTGACCTGATCTTTGTTCTCAAGGCCATGTACAAAGGACAAGGCCCTGAAGTGATTGCAACAGTATCTTGAAAAACTTGCCGAAGTCCCTTCTGTAGAATTAAAGGAATGCTGAGACTATTCAAGTCTGAAGTCCTTGAGGAGGGAATAAAAAACTGCCCTGGAAAGCTTAGCATGGCATGTAACTTCAAGTCCTAGGCCCTGAAAGTCTCCCAGAGACCAGAGAACATTCATTTAAAACAGCTCATAGGAAAAACCATCTTTTAAAAACATAATGTGGCTAATAAAAGAAAATAAAAACATTTAACAGTGTTGAGGTTACAAGTATACAAGAGGTTTTTAAAAACTAATTGTCATCTGAGTACTTCTAGTACCAGGATATTGTGTAGAAAAATGTCCATTCCAGTATTAAAATTTCTCAAACTTAATAGAGCTTCCTGCTGTTCTGATCTTAGTGATCACTCTGCCACCTTCCTATGAAGGGACAACAAGGAGGCAAGTTTTTCTGATAGTACCGTGAAATGTAGTGTTTAGGAAAACTCTGTACAGAGAGCTTTTTAAAATATATAGGGTGGGGCAGAGAGCAGGTTAGGTATTGTTGAAGGTAAGTGAGGAATTAAAAAGTTTGAATATGATTCTAAGTAGCAGTGAAATTAAGTATATTCAATCAAGTAAAAAACTTTGGTGTTATTAAAGTAAGGTAACACCTGTTCAGTTATAGGATGATTATCTCCTTCACGGTCTAGGTTTATAATAATTGTAGATAAATGAGTGGTAAATTTTAAGTGTACTTTCAGCTTGGTCAGAAGCATGCCTGCATGTTAACCCAGGGTAGAAAGTAGAAAGATGCTT
The DNA here is from genome assembly GCA_007922755.1 of Pedetes capensis. Classification (NCBI taxonomy): domain Eukaryota; kingdom Metazoa; phylum Chordata; class Mammalia; order Rodentia; family Pedetidae; genus Pedetes; species Pedetes capensis. The sequence continues at coordinate 32,695 of VMDO01016879.1, read as the reverse complement.
ACCGAACTAAATAAATTTTTGATAAACTGTGTTAGCAATTCTTGTGCTACATGTTGATTTGTGATTGCTGTTGAGTACATTACTGATACTTAGGGTTTTTTGTAGGCCTCTTTTTTATATGATCGGTGGTATCCTGTTAAAACAGCTTGACTAAAAAAATTTTTATGTTATAAAAGTAAATAGTAATAGTAAACATAGACCAGGAGCTGATTGTAATTTGTCCAAAGCCATGTAATTATTGCCTCCTGTACCCCTCATTGAGAAGATACTGATTTGCTGAATCAGTTCTCAAATTCTTGAACAGACTGTTTGTTTATGTAATATTCTCCAATTGTGAGTGTGATAGATAATTAGGCTAATAGTGTAAATACATCTGGATTTTGCAAAAGGAAAATATGTGATCGGTGTTCATTGGAAATGAGTTATAAGTTAATCCTTGTAGGGTTTCATTCCTTAAACTCAGGAGAAAGTTCTTTATTTCCTCTGTTTACTTAAGAAAGCTGCCTTTGTATTTCATGCAAGTCTGAGCTTGACTTGGTTTGAAACCTAGATTTATCTGTTGAGGCCTGATCTCTCCTGTCCTTGAAGTCTGCATATAATCTCCTTTTCTACCTAAAGAAAAAGAAGCTCTTAAAAGAGAATCATATTTTAGGGTTTAATCACTTTTTGGACCTTGCTTTTTGTGGGCATCTCTTCTTTTAAGATGTGTCTTGCACTCCTGAAGTCTCCCTCAGAGCTGAGGCAGCAGACTGGAGTAATGTTAGGGCATGTTTTCATTGCATGCTTTGGTCATGTTGAGTGCCCTCCAGTGGATATAATACAAGGCATGTGAGGTTTTCCCCTAGCAAGTTTGTGTGGAATATATTTATGAATAGTTCTGCTGAGGGAGAATCCATTATGAAACCTTAGAAGTTCTGGACTGATCTGTATCAATACTGCTAACAAAAGGGCCAGCATGAGAAAATATTGTTTCTACCCATATGTGCAGGGAAAAAGTCAATTAAGTTAGGGAGGTATTTAGGCTCCTTAAAACACTTGTGGTTAAAATACCACAATGATAAACCAGAAACTCAGTTAAATACTTCAAAAGATAAACAATCATTTTGAGGAAATTTAGAAACTAGAAGTCTTAGAAAAAGTTAATGAAAATGTGAACTATTAACTTGTCTTAAATCAATTGTAAAGCATGAGTAAGTACTCAATTCAGTTATTAGGAGCTAGATGAGGCTGTGGGGATGGGATTTAGCTCAGTTGGTAGAGTGCTGTGCTGCTGTCTCTGAGGTCCTGAGTTCAATTCCCAGCACCACAAAAATGGGAGAAGATCGTGGCAATCCACTCCCAAGGCAGTCCCGAAACAGTCAGCCATTGAAAACCCTATCAGGGTAGCTATGAGTTGGACACCGACTCGACGGCGCCTAACAACAACAGATGAGGCTGTAGGTGATAATGCTGTAGTGACTCTAGGGTTTCATTTGTACAGAGTCATGGGACATAGTCCTTCACTGTTTTTAATAAAAACCTTTAAGTTCAGCTATTTTTGTAATATTTTCTGAAAATACTTGTTTCAAATCAAGTCTGACTAGTAATGAAATGAAGCTTATCCTAAATTAGATTTTGGAAGTCAAATGGTCAGTTTATAGAAAAAGATTAAAAATTTTTCCCCCAGAATATGTGGTTGAAATGAAAATAAAATGTTAATAGTATATATAGAGAAAATGATAGTATCGCTTCTTTTTCCACTTTGCCTTTGGAATTCAGTATAATTTAGTGGAAACATTACTGAGATTTTTGACGATTATAAATGTGTTATCATATCTAGTTGTGTTTTTTTTTAAAGCAAGAATGCCTCAAGTGCTTTATGTAAATACTTATTTCCAAATGGATTAAGTATTCTTCCATAGAAGGTCATACTTGGGATTAATGATGTTCAAGTTGGTACTTAGTGTTTGTAGCACTTACCATCTATATGGGCTGGGATTTAGCTCAGTGGGTAGAGCGCTGCGCTGCAGTCTCTGAGGCCCTGAGTTCAATTCCCAGCACCGCAAAAATGGGGGAAGGGCCTGGCAATCCACTCCTAAGGCAATCCCGAAGCACTCAGCCATTGACAACCCTATGAGGGTCGCTATGAGTCGGATACCGACTCGACGGCACCTAACAACAACAACCACCATCTATATGCTTCTGTTCCAGTTTAAGATTTTTAAGAGAAATGAGAGTAGATTTGAAAGATCTTTTAAAATTATATACATAAAAATTAATTTTCTACTAGAAATTTGATCCCTTGAAATTGGCTACTTTCATTAATATAGTACACAATAATCTGATGTTCACAATGTCTAACGATTGCTTTCACAGGCAAAACAGGATTGGTCTTAATGCATTGTGGTGGCAACGGATGCTCAAATATTTCCAGGGTCAGGAAGATATGCAATAACTTCCAGGGGCCATGTGGGCCTCCACAAATCGAAGAAAGAGCATGTGTCTTCATTTAAGCAGACAGTCACAGCAGCTCCAGCTATTGTGTGGAAAAACAGTTCATGTTGCCATATTATCTGGATTGATATGCATATCAATCCAGATTGATATGCATATCTCAATGTGCAAATGTTTGCAAATGAAATTAGTATTTTAAGATATTTTCACTACAAATTTAAATAAATCTATTGGCAGCATATTTTCAGTTTGTAACCTCTGTAATAATCCTGCTTTGAGTACAGTTCTTTGTATGTATGTTGTTAGGTGCTGTGGAGTTGAAATTTAGCAAGTAACTATTAAGTTTTTATTTAGGCACTTGGAAAATGCCATATCAATTGATGATATTTTGTTGTTGTTAGGTGCCCTCTAGTCAGTCTCAGCTACCCTCATAGGGTTTTCAGTGGCTGATTGTTTTGGGATTGCAAGTTTGGGAAACACATTTTTAAATTTAAGAAACAAGATGGTTTGTTTGAAGGAAATAATTTGCTTATTACTTGTCCATCTTAAGTACAGTTCCTTAAACTATACTTTTAAAGGGAGTCTTAAAACTTAATTTGTTGTTGTTAGGTGCCATCAAGTCGGTATCTGACTCATAGCAACCCTTATAAGGTTTTCAATGGCTGACTGTTTCGGGATTGCCTTGGGAGTGGATTGCCAGGCCCTTCTCCCATTTTTGCGGTGCTGGGAATTGAACTCCGGTCCTCAGAGACTGCAGCGCAGTGCTCTACCAACTGAGCTAAATCCCAGCCCACTCTTTTTAAATAGTGTTCTGTTTTTCAGAAGTCTTAGCATTTCTAAGCTAGTACTAGACTAAGTCCAAAACTTAAATTTTAATTAAAAACTCGTGTTTTACTTAAATTAATGGCATATTGCTTTTCATCATTATAAATTTATGCAGGCAGTTTAATAGACTTTGGTTTAATCTTTTCCTACTAGCAAGGTTTTTCATTTCCAGAATCTGAAAAGTTGGGTATTAACTGGGCTTAATGGCATACACCTTTAATCCCAGCATTTGGGAGGCTGAGGCAGGAGGAACAAGATCTAGGCTAGCCTGGGCTACATAGCAAGACCCTGTCTCAAAACAACAACAACAAAACAAAACAAAACCCCAAAACCCAAAAAACCCACCACCCAAAATGGTAGAGGAAAAAAGAAAGGAAAGATAAGATCTTGGAGGTGCCTTACCCCCTAGCCTGTCCCACAATCCCCATACGACTTCATGTAAAGGTTTATAGTTTTTTGAGACAGGATCTCACTATGTGGCCCAAGTTGTCCTCAAATTCAAGATCCTCCTGCTTCAGCCACCCAAGTGCTGGGATTACAGGTATATACCATCATGCCTGGCTAAAGTTTCTTTTGTAATATTCCAGAAGTTTTCCTCCCTCTGATTTCTTTTGAATTTGTTAAAAAGGAAGGGGGTTTTGTTGTTTTTTCTTACCCTTTTCTATGATAGTTAAGAGCTTAACCAGCTGAATGGCGCTAGGTGAAACTGTTTCATTGCATTGCATTCTCATTTTCTCATCCCTTTACCCCCACAGCCCCTTTCTTTTTTGAGAAGTGTTCTGTTTGTGTGGCTCATGCTGCTGGCTTTGGCTCACTGGATAGCCTTGACTGGCCTTGAATTCATGATCCCCCTGTTCAGCATCCTGAGGTTGGGATTATAGCTGTGTTCCACCACACCTGGCTTCTCTGTTCATTCCCACTTTTAAATTTTCTTTCTAGTGTTTTCATGGTTTTACTTGTGATATAATAATTCACATATTGCTGGGCCCATGTGTTTTAACTTATATGTAACAGGATATGTTTAAATAAGAGATTTTTAATCTACTTAAGTTCTGTGAAGTTCATCAGTCTTATCCATTATTAATAAATTTTATTTTAAATGTAGGTGGTTGATCTGAAGTGGAAATAAAAGATACACAGAGGGTGAAGGGTTAGGATTAGTTTAATAAGCTTTTATTAACAGTTTTATGGTAGCTGAAATAATAGTGATATATATGTACCTACATACATACAAAAACACTAACTTTATGGGACATTATCCATATAAAAATGTGAGGAGTTAAATTTACCACAGAATTTCTTGGGAGTGCAATTTGAAGATGGTCTTAAATGTTTGTAACTTGCTACACTGAGGGGTTGCTGCACACTGCTCCGGGGCTTGTTTTGTTTTGTTTTCTTTCTTTCTTTTTTGTTTTGTTTTGTGGTACTGGGGGTTGAACCCAGGGCCTCAGGCTTACATGCTTTAGTATACCACTGAGCTGCACCCCTAGCCCATTTTTTTTTTTCCCAGTTTTTGAGACAGAGTCTCGCTAAATTATGCAGACTGCCTCTGGTCTTGAACCTTTGATCTTCCTGCCTCTGCCTCCTGAGTCGCTGGGATTACAGGCATGTGCCACTGCGCCTGGCTTGTTTTCTTTTAATACTAAGTAAACTGAAGGGTTGTAACAGGCTTTGGGAACTATACTTTTGTTTTTTATGGGCTGGGATTTAGCTCAGTTGGTAGAACACTGCGCTGCAGTCTCTGAGGTCCCGAGTTCAATTCCCAGCACTGCAAAAATGGGAGAAGGACCTAGCAATCCACTCCCAAGGCAATCCCAAAACAATCTGCCATTGAAAACCCTATGAGGGTCGCTGTGAGTCGGATACCGACTCGACGGCACCTAACAACAACAACAACTTTTGTTTTTTAAGTATTATTAAGTAGTTTTGAGGTAAGAGTATAGGGAATGAATTTGTCTTTGAAGTTTTGCATATATTTTACTAGATGAATGCCACATGTACAAAGAATTAATAAGGGATTTTTGGAAATATTTTTCAATCCAGCTAACTGTAGAGGCTTCCATGTAGAATTCAGTTCCCTATGTAAGAAAACTCTTAAATTCATTTTTGAGCTACTGAAAGAATGTAGCAATGTCAAATAAGGTATATTATTTATACCTGATGATTCATTTATATGCAAAAATAAAAACTAAATGTTATTTAAGAAACATAGTATGCTAGCATAGCTTTCTCTACATAGAGTCCTAAGTTTAACATGTCAGTTTTCTGGATCTTGCCTGTTCATTTAGTTTTTCAGCTCAACTATTTTGTAATTTTGTGTCAGATAATTGTCTTCTATAGATCATTACCTACTTTTTTCTGGGTCTTAAATCAGAATGCCAGACATTTGTACAACCAGTTGTTCCCTTCCTGCCTGGAACACTAACTCCTGGCGCATTGTCACTGTGTCCTTTACGTCTGTCATAATTCTTGGTAATATCAGTACCCATGTAAAACAGTGCAAACTCAATGTGGTCTAGTCTGTGAACTGTTTAATGGTATGGATTGCATTTAAGTTTTTGCCAGCCTGTAAATGACCTGTCATTAAGTTCACTGCTCAGTTGAACTGACTTTTTTTTTTTTTAATGACGAGTTCTTTGATGAGAGCAGTATTTTGATTTGCAGTCTGGCACAAATGCATGTTCTGGCACTTTGAGTGCACTGATGTAGAAGATCCTTCTGCCCTCTTATTTCCTTGATTTCTTTTCCAGTAATCTTATTTTCCACCCTAATTCAACCACACATAACCATTATATCCTAGAATACTTTGTCTTTATCGATAATTTTGCCCTCCTCATCTCATTTCAAGCATCCCACTCTGTCATTCTTCTAGTAAATAATTCATTTGTAACAGCCCTTTAGCTTCACCGGGACCTACAGTCTTCCAGGCTTTTACCTGTCCCTCACTCTCCAGCTGAAATTTCATCTTGAATCATAATCACTTTCTTATATGTAAGCTCAACAGCCTTGTGCCTTTGTGGTGTCATGCTGCTTTATACTTTGCCTCTTTAGCCTGCAACACTTCCTCCCCATCCTCACTCTCACATTATGTACTTACTTTCCATTTTGCAAGAATATTGAGTAAATGGAGGAATTCTTACACACTTCCATGTCTGTGACTCTCCCCTTTACCTCTCTCACTATACATATGAACTGTAATATTTGTTCTAACATGAGGCCAACCAGATCACATCACCACTTGCCCACAAGAGTAGTATTCTGGCCTTCTATCTTGTATCATTGTTTTTTCCTTCTATTGGCCCTTCCTCATGAGAATACAAACATGCTGTTATTGATCACATTAAAAAAATCTTTTCTCCCCATAGTTTCTTCTTTGACCTACTACCATGGTCTCTGCTTCTTTTTAAGGCAAACACCTTGAAACAGTTACTTCTGTGTGCTCTCTCCCCTTTTCTTTTGAACCCATCAGTGACCACCATATTAATAAATTTTCAGTTCTCATTTCACTTAATTGAGTTGTAGCACTTAACCCAAATGCTTGAAACATTTTTTCACCTGGCTTCTGCACCATCATATCTAAGCAGGCTTTCTTCCTACCTCACTGGCAGTTCCTGCTTTGCTCTTTCCGTCATTAGCCTGGTCCCTTGGAATGGCTGAGCTGAAGGTTTAGTCCTTGAAGCTCTCTTTTTGTTTGTATATGCTAGCTAGTTTTATAGTGTTTACATTTATTTGCTAATGATTTCCAAACTTATATTCCTAACCTAGGTTTGTTTCTCTCCTGAACTCTAGATTCTCATATTCTCCTATTTATCAACATTTTGGATGTCTCAGAAAGCATTTCAAACATAATAAATCTAAAACTGACATCCCAAGTTTTCCAAAAGCTGCTTCTATTTAGGCTTTCCTAAATACAACTCAAGCTTAAAACCTTGCAGTTCTTCACTCATCTTTCTTTCACATCATATCTGAATTCTCTCTGCAGATCCTGCCTGCTTTCCCTTCAGAATATATCCAGAGTCTAACCATTTTCTTGCTGTAGCCATGCCATCTTAATCTTTAGCCTAGATAATTATAAAGGCCTTCTAAGTTGTCTTCTTGCTCTTACCCCTTGGTTCCCTTGAATACATTCTCGACACGGTATCTAGAGTATTCATATTTCTTTAAAACAATAGATTGTGTGACTTTGCTGTTCAAAATTCTTCAGGGGCTTAGTTCAATAAAACTAGAATTTCCTGTGTGTTACAGACCACACCATTCATCACCTACTACTTTCCTCCTCTTGCCCTACTTAACACTTTTTTTCTCAGCTGATCAAGTGCTCATGGGCTGATGTCAGATACCAACTTCCACATACAGATCGTGTGTTCACACAGTTTTAAAAAAATGTGTTATCTTTGTTTATTTGGCTTAGGATAGTTAATCATACTGTGAAGTAACATTTGTTTACTTGTTTGTTCTTTCTCCCTTAGAGGCTCCTTTTCCTGTTTTGTGTTAAGTCTAAAATTTACAGGTACTCAATAAAGGTTTGTTGGTTGAGTATTCCATGGTTGCCCAGTCTTTGCTTCCTTTCAGCTAATTCCTTGTTAATTTTTCTGCTTTCTTTTGCAGACAGAAAAGGTATCTTATGCACATGGTGTCTACTTTTCATTCTTGTTTTAATTTGTGTCCGCCTACATTATACCAGTGTACTTGGCTCTTGCTGAGTTTACTGCTAGACGTCCATGTTGACCAATCAAATGGATATTTTCTAGCTTTGGCCTTGGGGAATCACTCAGCTTTTGGTACATTTTGTGCCACCTTCCTTCTAGAATAGCACAGTTCAATAAACTATTCTGTAGTGGTTGAAATAGTCTATATCTGTGTTGCCCAGTATGGTAGCTTCTAGCTACTTGTGGCTATTGGGCATTTGAAATGTGGCTGTGTGACTGAAGAACTAAACTTTGACTATGAAATTCAATTTAAATGTAAATAGCTACAAATGATTAGTCTCTATTGCAGTGGACAGTGCAGTTTTAGAAACATACTCATTTTTTCTGTTACTACTAGACCTAATTGCTCGAAGTAGACACCTAAGAGTCATCTTTAATTCACCTTACCCAGTTTCTTTCATCCAATATTATCCAGTTCATCAACAGAGCCAGTTCTTTCTATCTCCAAAGTATTGCCCCAATCTAGCTACCTTTTATCCTTGGTACTCCTATCCTAGCCTAAGACAGTAACTTATCACTTGGACTATTGCTGTAGATGGTGGTAATTACAGCAGCAGTCGATGTCCCTTTTTTCTTCTTTCTTTCAGCATTTTTGAATTATAGCTTAAACAAGCTTTTAAAAACTCAGACTTTGTTTTTCACCTGCTTATAAGTGTTTATGATTTCAGTGATGCACATTTCTTACCAAAGGCTAGAGAATCCTATATGATATGGCTGTTCTCAACTTCATCTCATTGCACTCAAGCTTCCTCTCTGTAATCAAACCACTGATCTCAAGATTGAATTCTTTTTCTACACATACTTTACAAGTGCTCTACTGCTGTGCTGCACCCCCAAACCCACTTTCTTTCATTTTGGGACAGGGTCTTGCTAAGTTATGCAGACTGCTTCTGGCCTCAAACTCACCATCCTCCTGTGTCCACCTCCCAAATCCCTGGGATTACAGGCAGGTGCCCCACACCTGGGTTCAGGGTTTGATTCTTAAAAGATAATCAAGTTCTTTCATGATGCTAGGCTTTTGCACATGGTATTTCGTATTTCCAGCATGTTCTTCTCTGCTCCTTACATACTGGCTTTTTTGCATCCTTTAGGTCTTAGCCTGAAAGTTACCCTTGTGAAGCCTGTGGCAACTTTTTAAGTGAGACCTTCCACACTTACACTTGTGTCATTCCATCCCCACCCCATTTGTTAGGTATACACTTAACCACTGTTTGTAATCGCTTATACAATTGTCTGTGCCTCTCAAGAATGCAAAAAGTGTGTGAATTTTAAATACTACTCTGTATACAGAATGTTACAAGTTTTGCCATGTAGTTGATGCGTAAATGTTTATTAAGTAAATGAATGAAGTCTATACATTGCATTTATGCTGTTTGTATCACTATGTCCTGAAATGTTTGAATAAATAAGAGTCATGGGAAAACTTTCTTTGGAAAAACAACAAAAAATCCTTTTTGATTAACATCATAATTTGGCAAATTGACAAAACAAAAATTAATGTACTGACTCATTTATTAGTATATTTTGGGACTCACAATAGAACAAAGATTAGGGGCTGTTCCTTGTAGTTCTTTATATTAAAATAACAGAAAGCAGTCACATTTTGAAATTAAAAGCTTCCTAGCTCACTATACTTGCTGTAATATTCTTCTCCCTAAATATTAGAGAACTTGATAATTGTAAGACCTGTTACTAGGGTAAGGTTATCAAAGGCAGCAAAATGTCTTTCTGTTTGGGAGAACAACATGAACTTGACATGCTTGGGCCTGGAGGGGGTTGCTAAAGATCAAGAATCTGTTGTCTTAATGTATAGCTGCTGCTTAAGGAGCTGATGCTAAAGTTGCTTTTCAGAGTCAGAGGTTTGGCGGGGGTGGGGGGTTAACTTTGATTACTTCCTAATGTTATTCATAGAGTTTAGGCCATATGGTGTGTCCACTATTGTGGCCTTTAGCTGGGGGCAGCAGCATAAGCAACCTATGTGACACTTATGAAATATAATGCTAACGCCCTATACCAGCCCCTCTGATAGACAACTGCCTAGTCATCTGTAGTTTTTGATGTTCCAGGTGTCTGATTAACACCTTTAGTTAAGAACCATAGAAAGGATCTGCCAGTTTTATGGTGTTTAAAAAAAAAAAAGTGTAAAAGTCATGCATATATATTGAAGCTGGTTTATTACATAGTGATCTTAGTGGCCCGAAGTGTTTTCCCCCAAAAAATGGCTTGATATGACTTTCATAGGTCATTTGGTCCAGCTTCTGTTTTTCATGCAACCTATTTTTAAAGACCCCTCTTAGTAACCTGTTAACATACTTAGAAACCTTTCTGTTCATGTCTTCACATTTAAGCTTAATGTGCTTGATGAGAATATAAATTCACTTGCCTTTGTCCTCAGTGGAAGTGTATAATAAAATGGGGAGTTGGTGAACTACTGCCCACTTCTTGTTTTTGTATGGCCTAGGAGCTAAAGAATGTTTTTTACATTTTTAAATGGCTGAAAACAAATCTAAAAAAGAATATCTCATGACACCTGAAAATATGTAAAATTCAGATTTTAGTTTCTGTGAGTGAAGTTCTTTGGGACATAGCCACACTCATTAGTGTGATATTGTCTGTAGCTTTTGACACTACAATAGTAGAATTGAGTAGTTGTGACAGAGCTTACAATTTATGGCTTATGGCTCACAAATGTAAATTATTTACTGACACTGTAGAAAAAGTTTGCCTAACTATATTCTAGTTGATGTTTATTCTTCATAAATGAATCCTTAATGGGACTGAAGGCATTTGAGAAATGTCTTAGGTTATATGTAGTTGTTGGTTATCTAAGTCTTTATAATCTGTTTCATGTGTATCTTCTGTTTGAGCATTTGAGTTTTTGATTGGCACATTTAGTCCATCAAATACTTAAGAACTTAATATATGCTAAACACTTTGGAAACAGTGAGGAACAGTAAAGGTACACAGTCTCAGCCCTCACAGAATTCATTCATTGAGCTGCTTTTCTGTTTTTAGAGATCAGTGTGCTAGTTTGATAGGGAAGGGAAACTTGTAACAAGTAGAGAAGAGGAAGGTTATTGTTAGATTGTAATGCAGTACATTAAATTACTTCTGAAAGTCATTGAGTCTCTGCCAATAATTATGCCAGTAGTCTCAATGTAGAGATTAACATCTGGAACCTTCTTGAAATAAATTCTTCCATTTCTTTGTCATGTCTAATGCCATACAGCTAGGCACATGAAGTATGGAGTATGTGGTGATTCACATCAGAAATACTACAACAATTTTTTGGAGGGGTGGGTTCACAGTTCAAATAATGTAATTCTTCTATATATGATACCTTTTATCTAAAATTGCTAACCTTTATGTTTTATCTTGCAGCATTGACTTACTAGTTGTGTGTAACTTTGGGGTAGAGATAAGATATGATTAAATTGAGAGGGCAGAGCACATGATTTAAGCTACAGATAGGTGTGGATTTGAATTGTATCTGAGCAATATATTACCTGTACCCGTAATCTCAGCACTTGGGATGATGAGGCAGGAGGCTCCCATGTTCAAGGCCAGCCTGGGCTACGTGGTGAGACCCTGTCTTTTTCTTTTTCTTTTTTTTTCTTTTTAAGTTATTTTTCCAAAGAATATGTTATTTTATTTTTAGCAGCTTTTGTGTTTCAAGCAAGATGGTTGGCTGAGTAAATTTCCATGTTTTAGAGGCAAGTCGTTGTTAGGCACCGTTGACTGTGGTCAACTCATAGTGATCCTATGTATAACAGGTGAACAGTATTGTTAGCACTTCTTTGCTGTTCATAGGGTTTTCAAGGGCTGATTGTTTTTTGGGGGAGTGGGTTTCCTGATTGTTGTGTTTTGTTTTGTTTTGTTTTTGGAAGTGGGTTGCTTGGTCCTTCTCCCAATCCTATAGCACCTGGTATTCCCAGGCAGTCTCCCATCCAAGTACTCACCAGGCTTGACCATGCTTAGCTTCCGAGATCGGATGCGATTGGACACCACAGTGGTACAGCTGCAAATATAGGCAAGTTAGCTTGTAAGACTAGAAAATATTTCTTTAATGCTGTATTTCAGTATTTGACTAATACATAGTAGAGCTAAATGATACACGATAAATTCTGAGACAGGTATCTTCTTAATAATTATCTATAAATTTGATTTTGCAAATGTATGCAAAGGATGTATATTTGTGTACTTGATACATGTTGAATGTTTTTTTCTGTATTGATCTTTTTCATTCTAACGGTTTCATAGTAATCCACCATGTCGTCTCACCTGGATGACTATAATAACTAGTCTCCCTTCTTTGCTTTTGTCCCTTACAGCCCACCCCTCAATATAGTTGCTACAGTGAACTTTGGGGGAAACCTTTTGCATGGTAAGCACAGACTCTACCATATACCTCCAACCCAGAGAGTGAACTTTCAAAAGTCTAAATCACAGATCATACTACTGCGGTTTCTCCCTGGCTTTGGGTTTTATTCTGTATCTTTATTGATCTGGTCCACCTCTCTCTCTTCATGGTTTCTTGCTTCCTAGTTACACTGGTGACCTTGTAGTCCCTTTTTTCACACTAAGTTTATTTTTCCTTTGAACTCATTCACTGCCTGGAGTATTCTGCCATATCTTCACTTGGCTACCTCCTTCTTTGCTTGGATGTCACTTCCTCAGGGAGGTCTTTCCTGACCACCCACTCTTAGCTAGAGTAACACTCCTCTTCCACCAGTCACATTCTTCTCACCTTGTTTCCTTCATAGCAGTTCTCACTCTCCGAATTGTTTTGTTTTGCTTAATTCCTGAACAATAGAATATAAGCTTTACTAGTTGTATGACCTTGACTCTCTCAGTTTTTGTTATTGCAATGCCAGTAACATAAGAGGTACTTAAAATTTGCTCCATGGGTATGTATTCCATTTAGTGGATAAATTATTATTCAGTCCTTTTGTTTATGGGCATCTGGGTAATTTCCAGCCTTTTCTCCATGAATGTTTCACTGTAAAGACATCGTGGCATACTTCTACAACTATTCCTGTACAGTTATAAAAATGGAATTTTAAAATTCTAAGGCATTTCACTTAAATTTAACGGATAGTGCCAGTTTAGCCTCCAAAGTTTCTACCACTTTAATAGTACCCTTTTCAGCAGTGGGTATTATAGTCTTTTTTAGTCATTGCCAATCTGATAAACAAAAGGTTTAAACGTCTTTTGTATGTTGCTCACTTTCTATTTTTTCTTTGAAATGTTCTTGCCCTTTCCCTGCAATGTGGTTTTTTTTTTTAAAAAGTTCATTTGGACTATTCATTCTTTATCAAGTTGTTAGATGCTGTGGAGTTCAACTCATAGGGACCCTCATAGGGTTGTCAGTGGTGGATTGTTTCTGGAGTGGATTGTCAGGTCCTTCTCCCGTTTTTGCTCTCCTGGGGAATGAACCCAGGACCTCAGCACAGGGCGGAACTCTACCAACTGAGGTAAATCCCAGCCCCACTCTTTGTACATCATAGATGCTGGTTTTTAATCATGCTTCACATGTTCCAGTATGCCATTTTGAAAAATCATTTAATATGGAGTGGAATTATGCCTAGAATCCTAAATATTTATGTCTGTGCCTGTATGTTTATATGTCTACATGTGTGTACATACTCAAACTATCTTGTGTTTTCCTTTTTAGTTTCAGAGTTCCAAGTCATACTTACAATGATTGGCCTTCTCAAGTATGTTTATTTATTGCTAGGAGCTTGTGCATTCTAGGCAAGTGGTTTACCCACAAGTCTTGCTGCCTCTTTACAGTTTTTATCTTGAGATAGCATCTTGCCAAGTTGCACAAGCTGCCTCTTAGTCTTAAATTCATGATCCTCCTGTCTTAGCTTCCCAAGTTGCTGGGTTTGCAGGCACCATAGTGCCCAACTTAACTATGATTTTATTTCTGTGTATTCCTGTATTATGTCTTGTTTTACCTTTTTACTTGTATTTGATGGTATGGTTTAATTTTAATGTTGTAAAATAAGGATCTGACTTGGTGGCACCAAACAACAACAAAATAAGGATAAAAAACATGTTTTTTAGATTGTGAAGCCTATTTCTCCTAGTACTCTTAAATCAGGTAATCCATCTTTTTCTAAGTAGTTGAAATATTACTTGTTTCGTTTGTGAAATTGCCACATTATGTCTGAGTAAGTTTTTATGGAATTTTGAAGCAGGGTCTTAGTACGTAGTCCAGGCTGGCTTGGAACTATCTGTGTGGTTCAGGGTAAGCCTTGAACTCAGACTCCCTCTGCTTCAGCCTCCTGAATGCTGAGATTATGGGCATATACCACCACACCCAGCTGATATTTTTTTATTGCTATAATCTCTTGTCCATTCTTAACCTAATAGTGCAGTATCTTACCTATTGTGGCCAGTCCTTTATACTGTTACCTTGATAAAAGAACTAATTGCTTCTTACAGTTATTTCAGAATTTTTTTTCTTTTTATTATCCTCACACTTTTATTCCAGATGAATTTGAGAGTAATTTTTCAATCCTAAAACTGACTAGAATTTTGTTGAAAGTACATTGAACTTGTAAACTAAAATAGAGAAAACTGCCATTTCTATATGTAGTACAAATTTTCTACTGAAAAACAAGACATGTTTTCCATTACTCATCTATGTATCTTTTATTGCTGTGATGAATGAATTTTTTGTGATTATATTTTTATGATTGTGTGTAGGCAAGTAGTTTTTGTATGTAATTGTAATGGCCACATTTTTGTTAAAAATTTAAACTGAGTTTTCTGTAGTGTCCCCATATTTAAAACTTATTTAGCCAATCATTTTGTGAAGTTGAGAGAACCAGAATTTTTAGTTTCAAGATGTTAATGAAAACAGATTCTCCTATATAATTGCAAATTTTAGCCTTATACTTAACAAAATAGACTTACAGTCTCCTTAGCTTTTGTGACTGCTACTGTTTCCAGAATGTGGGAATATTTTGTCCTCATAATTGAGACTTGAATTTGTAAGGTTTAGCTGATTAGCCAAAAGTGTGCATAAAATACTAATGTGTGATTTGGATAGCTCCATTTAAATTATTTAAAAGATTAAAGTATGGAGATTATTTTAAATTCATCTTTAGGCTTTACATTTTATCTGACTGCTGGTAAGTAGCTATTTTCTTATTTTCAGTTATTTTTGCTTTAAAAACTATAGAGACTAATGTAACAAAATACCCCTGTACTCACTGCTCTGAATTGGCATTTGCATTTTGCAGTTAACATAGTTTTACTGTTCTCTCTTGCTTTTAAAACCCAAAAAATACTGCTAGAGTTGAAGCCATATTTGACACTTTTTCCATCCTGTTCCCTTCTCTATTGCCCTTTAGCCCTCCCCCCCCTCTCAAACACACACACTATGAAGCATTATATTCTGGGGCTTTTAAACTTAATGGGTATAACATTTTATTTTGGAAATTATCAAAATGTGCCTGTGGATGAAGTCTATTTATATTCAATATGTACTTTGAGATAGCTTTGTTCTAAAATACCAATCTTTTTGGTTTATATTAATAAACATCTATAAACTGAAGGAAAACGGTCTGCTTTCTGTAATATTTGTTCTTAGAGGTAGCGTGAAAGATTGTGTATGTTGTGAAGGATCAGTACTATTTTAAGATTGTGTTACCAAAGATATTGTATGAAGTTATTTATTGGTAGGATTAACAATAAAGTAATAAATGCAAAGGAAGTTGTAATTACTTTAAATAAATTATAAAATACAGTTGGCCTAAAAGTGCCTGGCCTGCAGCCATAGCCCTGTGGCATCTGATCCCGTCAGGTCTCGGAAGCTAAGCAGGGTCGGGCCTGGTTAGTACCTGGATGGGAGACCGCCTGGGAACACCAGAAGCTGTAGGCTTGGGAGAAGGACCTGGCAACCCCCTCCCAAAAATCAGTCTGCCATTGAAAACCCTATGAACAGCGGAGAAGCACTGACAATAGTGTTTCATTTCCCCTGTTGTACAGAGGGTCGCTATGAGTCGGATACCGACTCGACCGCACCTAACAACAACAACAACAAAAGTGCCTATTCAAAGGACTTACGTATAATATACATGTAGTCCACAAAAATAACAAAGGACTACATTAAAAATATGGCAACCCAAACAGCTACATGTGGCGTGAACGCGCACACACGCACACACAGAGACACAAACACACACACACACACAAAATTTACAGGTTTAAACTTCACAGAAGGTCAGAGCACTTGTTGGGTGGGGTGGTGATGGTGGTGGTAAATATAATAGGCATATCTGTTAGAAATGGTCTGAGATTACAGTTAATGCTGACAAGTCCTTGGTAAATTGCCCACTTGTATGATGTCTTCTGTGAAAACTGAGCTATGCATCATGGCTCTTAAAATATTCTTAACCTTGAGCATAGTAGTACTACTTCTTAAACTTCTGGCAGTAGAAGTTAATTTTCTTAACTTTGTATGCGAAGATGTTTATTGCAGCATTATTGGAATGGCACATAAAATGAAGGAGGACAAACTAAATATCCAAGAACGGGAGGTGTGCTTAAATTATAGTATAGACATTTGCTGCAGTACCAGGGTTACTATTTTTAGTAGTATATACAAAGATTTGCCTGCAGCCGTAGCCCTGTGGCATCCGATCCCATCAGATCTCAAAAGCTAAGCAGGGTTGGGCCTGGTTAGTACTTGGATGGGAGACCACCTGGGAACACCAGGTGCTGTAGGTTTGGGAGATGGACCCGGCATCCCACTCCCAAAAATCAATCCACCACTGAAAACCCTATGAACAGCAGAGAAGCACTGACAATAGTGTTTCACCTGTTCTACGCAGGGTTGCTATGAGTGGGATACTGACTCCATGGCACCTAACAACAACAACAACGTATAAGGATTTGATTTTTGTATTTTTATTTTAAAAAGCACTTAGTAGTAAGTTTAATGTAACAACAAATACTTACCAAAATGTCCTAATTATCTGTGCGGTGGGCTTATGGAAATGACAAAAAAAATTTTATATTAAGCATATATGATTTCAGGCAAGTGTAGGACAGACAGTAAATTATGAAGGAAACATCCTATTTGGGGATGTTTGGGGAAACATGTTTTCCTAACCACGAAGATATATATATTTAATAGCCATTTGTGTGCCTACATTTTTCAAGACAATACCAAAGGTGGAAATTTTAGGTGTTTTGAAGGCTCCAAGTTCATTTCATACATTTTCCTTATTGGCTCTTCTAGGAAGACTCCTCCCAGAACATACAGGGTATGTTCTGTTGAAGGGTAGAAGCAGAAAGGAAACTAAAGTGGTGATGTAAAAATCTTAGTGTTTAATGGAAAGTGTTAAAGCAGGAAGATTTGAGGAAATTGTATGAATTTTTTAAATGGTAAAATATTACCAGTATGATAGTTGATAAAAATATGTACAGTTTTACATTTACAAATTAAATTTTACTAAGGATATTTTTAATCTATGAAGATACATTAAAAGTTTATGAAACTTCTGAACCAGAGTAGCATTTTCTTACTTTATAATACAGAGAATAAATTATTGGTTTAGTTTTAGTATGTCTGCAGCCGTACCACTGTGGCGCTCTGTCCTGTCAGATCTCAGAAGCTAAGCAGGATGGGGCCTGGTTAATACTTGGATGGGAGACTGACAAGGAATAATGGGTGCTGTAGGCTTGGGAAAAGGACCTGGCAGCCCACTCCCAAAACACAATTAGCCATTGAAAATCCTATAAATAGCAAAGAAGCACTGCCAATAGTGCTGGGCATGGCATAGTGTTGGGGAGTGTTTTGTTCTGTTGTATATAGGGTTGCTATGAGTTGGACTCAATGGCACCTAACAACAACATATTATTGGAAAAGTGAATTGTAAGCAACAAACTCCCTGTATAAAAACTGATTAAGTAACTCCCAGTTAGTAATACTCAAACTTTTAAAAAACTAATAAGTAATAACCACTTAGTAATACTCAAACTTCTAAAAAACTGAAAAATAAGGTAATTTTGTTCTGGTAGCAACTGGAAAAATAACCTTTGTGTGTGAAATCCATATTAGTTATATTAAGAGTTCTAATTTTGACTTTTGACTGGAGACATTTATAGGGATTAAATGAGAAATATTAATTTTGACAGTTTTTAAATATACAATTGGGAAAACTATATATTTAAATATTAGGAAGAAAAGAATAAAGAATGCATGTGTTCATCAACTCAACATGGGGTGAGAAAATATGTGAGAAGTTGGCCCCTCCCCTGCCCTGCACCCTCTGTATTTAACATTCTCCTGTAGTCAGTATTTAGTGATCCACCCACATTTTGGGACTTTTAGTATTTAACAATTTTTAAGTGCCCCTCAGCCATTTTGATGGATACTGAGAGATTTTCCTCATTTTTGTTTATGATAATTCTTTCTAAAATGCCTACAAATTAGAGCATGGGTATCCTGGGTCAGTCACTTTGTTTCTTTTGTATTTTGTGTCTTTCTCCCATTATGATCTAGGGGAGTTTTCTCAAGTTCTGTTTCTACAGAACTTTTTGTTTATTCTCTCTAATCTTTATGGGGACAGTAAGCTAAAATATTTTTCTCCTTTTCTACTTAGATTTAAAAAAATCTCTTTTTGTGGAGTCAGTTTTTCTGTTGGCTTTTTTTGAGCTTTTTCCTTTGATATTAAAGGTTTTCATGAAGTGATTAGTAAGCCTTGGTTAATTATGAGCTCTAGGATTGGCCCTTAATAATTGGTAGGGTGTGGTGGTGTGAAGCTAGCCATTGATCTAAAGGCTCTGCTTGGAGGAAGAATGAGGAAAGCTTTCCTTTAGGGCAAGAGTCTGCTGTACTCTCTGGACAGTCTGATTTTTTTGGTGAATAATGCTTAGATTTTTGGTACATTTGGGTCTGTGTGATTGCCTGTGTCTGTCCCCCCTCTTATTCCTAATTTTTGTATCTATGATGGTTGACATTTGCCTTCTCTGACCTCACAGGGTTGCAGGGAGAAGCAAGAAAAATTTTTGTGTATGTTGCATAAGTTTTGAAGTGCTTATGTATATCTTAAATCCATATATATATAGTGTGTGTGTGTGTGTGTGTGTGTGTGTGTATGGGTATTGTGAGTTTGGAACATAAACTTTTGTCTATAAAATCATTATAAATCATGTTCTAGTTACCATGTCAGTCCACATAAACAAATTATACCCAATAACATGGCTAAAATGTTTTGGCTTTGCAACAACAATGAGGAAACAACTTTAAAGTCAGATGTTTGCAAGCACACAACCTGTACATAATGACTGCTAATTGGTTACTGAGCCTTTTGGCATTGGTGAAAAGAGGAGCTCCATGTAGAACGTATTTTAAATCTCTTTCCCCAGAATATTCTAGGATCTAGAGTGGAGAACCAGATAGATGGGAGAATGGTTAGGTAGCCACTAAGATAAACAGAATGTACAGGCTGAAGTGCAGCATCTGTGTTCAGAGAACACAGGTGTCTTCAAGCATAGTTACTTCAAGTGTGGTCTGCAGATCATTTCCATAGTAAGTACAATGTTTGTTAAAAATGAAGTTTCCGTGCCCCACTGGAGTCTTGTCTGTCTGTCTTTTTTCTTTTTTTTTTTTCCTTTTTTTTTTTTTTTTGTACTTGGGCAGCTGAACCGAGGGTCATCACATACTTTACAAGTGCTCTATTACTGAGCTGAACTGCCAGCCTCTTTTTAATTTTTTCATTTTGAAACAAGGTCTCACAAAGTTATGCAGGTTGCCTCTGGCCTAGAACTTGGTGATCCTCCTGCCTGCCTTTGCCTGCTGAGTCACTAGGATTACAGGTGTGCACCTGTGGTGGCATCCTACTCTGGTCTTGTTGGATCAAAATATTAAACATCATCTTGCTTTTAGTCTAGGTTATCTTAAAATGTAAGATTCTTGAGGACAGGAATCACCTTTACTAGTTCTGCCATTCGTTTTGCTTTATACATAAAGTGTCGGTTGTTTCTAACTTGGTCACTGAAACAGTCCTACCTCATTTTGTCAACATTAGGTATCAGATGATTTTTGTGATGATTAAAATCTAATGTTAGAATGAGTGAGTTTAGGGATAATCAATACGTGCTTCCTTTTCATGGAGAAAATAATTAGTATGATGTTTCCAACTTCATTAAACATTCAAATGCCTTTGTCCATTAAACAAAAATACAGTTCACGCTTAAATATCTTTTTCTGTATCTTTACATGCCTAGTGTTAATTTGTAAATAACTCACTATGTAAATTTGTAGTGCAAGATGAACTTTTTTGTAAATTCTGTTATTAAAAATACCCAGAGGCCATGAGCCTTGCAACTTCTCATTGGTTCCTGTGTGAATCAGTATTTTTTATGATGTTGCTTCAGCCAAAATACAGACATAATTTTAGATGTTAAAATTTTCTACACATGATTAAATTTTTATATTGATCACAGTAGCACCCCATTTGGTAGCATTTGTGTTTATGTCTTTGCTATAGATTTGAACTTAGAAAAATTTTACAAATTTTTATTTTTGTGCTTTTATTTTTGATGCAAACTTTCATTTGAAAAGTAATTTTACTTCTTGGTAGAAAAAAATCTAAAAATCACTGTTTTGATTCAGTCACTAAAATCTGCCTTGTTTTGCATGGCACTGTGATCAGGGAAAAATAACAGCAAACCTTATTTGGTGTTTTTAAAAAAATCCAATGTTTTTAAAAATCCCACTGAATTTTTATTGTCCAAAGGAAATCTGTGAGGTGTTTTTGTTTGTGGGGGTGGGGGTGGTATTTGAGAGTTTTGTTGTGTAGTCCAGGCTCACCTCAAACTGGTTCCTCCTGCCTCACCTCCCAAATGCTGGAATGACAGGCAAGCTCCACCATACCCAGCTCTATGGGTGTTCTAGTGAGGGGTTTATATTAGGGTTCCCCAGAGAAACAGAACCAATAGAAAAAAGTATTTTATACATATATGAGGGCATTTATTGGAATAACTTACATGATGGAACAGGGTAGTTCCATAGCTACATCTGCAGAGACTGGTGGCCACTCAGTCCAAGAATTGGAAATCTGAAGAATCTCCACCTGTTGCGTAGGTCTGGAAGGACCCTGGAAAGTCTGGTGTTGAATCCATGTGGAAGCTGAGGAAATGGTGGTGGTTGTCTGCAGGCAGTGGCAGTTTGAGAGAGCAGTGCTCCACTCCAGAAGGGTTTTTAAAACCTGTCCCCACACATGTGCTGCCTCCCCTTCTCATTTCCTCCTCATAGTCCCACCCACTGGATCACACCAGATCACTTTCAGGGCAGGGCTCTTCCCTTCAGTTACTGCTGGGCTTGTCAGTCCTCTCTGAAAATGTCCCCCCAGACAAGTACAGAGTTGTGTTTCATCCAAGGAATCTCTTAATCTAGTCAGGTTGACAGTGAAGGCTAGCCACCACAGGATTAAAAAAGAAGAGTTCTTTAGGAATTCACAGATTTTTGAGTAATTTTTCCCCTCCCTGGCTTTTCGCTATTTGAGCTCTTACGCTTTCTCTTCAATATCTTGTGTATCTGTAGTTGAAGGAATGGTTCTCAGAAGTTCAGCAATGATGGAGCTGTGGTTGGGGGTGTCTGGAGAAGACTTGGGGTCCGTGTCTCACTATATTACATGGTAAAAAGAAATTTGGGGTTTTTTGTGGGCATAGTCCATGACATTTAGCAAGCATACCAGGGACTTGTGACTGTTAAAGTCAAACTAAATTTAAGTCCTAATAACTTTTGGTTAACTTTTTTCAGGGTATCTGAAGTTTAATACACAGCTGTTTTGAAAATCCTGTGTGGACAATGGCTACTCAAGGTTTGTGTCACAAAGCTTTAGTTACTGATTGGGGCTCTGCTTCATGGCCATTAACCCAGTCTGGCTCAGATCCCCCTGCTTTCCTCTCTCCCTGCTTACTCGTCAGGCTACCTTTTGCTCCATTTTCTGCTCACTTCTCCTAATGGCTTGGTGAAATAGCAAACAAGCCACCAGCAGGAATCTAGTCTGGATGACTGCTTCTGGAGCCTGGATGCAGTACCATTCTTCCACTGAATCAGTGAGTAACTGTTAGGTAGTCCCCTAAGGGCATGGACAATTTCATCACGGAGTGAATTCTGGCTGTCATTCTGCTTTTCTTGGCTGTCTTTCAGATTTGACTTTATTTCTAAAAATATTTCAGTGGGTCATTATCACAGATTTTTTTTCTTAAATTAAGGTAACATTTTCAGTGCACTAATACTAACACTTTTCATTTTATACAGCTGATTTGATGGAGCTGGACATGGCCATGGAGCCAGACAGAAAAGCAGCTGTTAGTCACTGGCAACAGCAGTCTTACCTGGATTCTGGAATTCATTCTGGTGCCACTACTACAGCTCCTTCTCTCAGTGGCAAAGGCAATCCTGAGGAAGAAGATGTGGATACCTCCCAAGTCCTATATGAGTGGGAACAGGGATTTTCCCAGTCCTTCACTCAAGAACAAGTAGCTGGTAAAAGCCTTAATGTCTTACCAAAAGTCAGAATGCAGTTTTGAAAATTAACAGCTTTTCATAACAGAGATTAATGTGTAGTAATCTTACATAAAATGAGCAATGTGGAGAAGAAAACAATGTCAATGTTAGCATTAAGATGGCAGATACTTGGGTTAAGTCTGAACTGTGGTAACGTGTTGAATTTACCTTTCCCAGATATCGATGGGCAATATGCAATGACTCGAGCTCAGAGAGTCCGAGCTGCCATGTTCCCTGAAACATTAGATGAGGGTATGCAGATCCCATCTACACAATTTGATGCCGCTCATCCCACTAATGTCCAGCGTTTGGCTGAACCATCACAGATGCTGAAACATGCAGTTGTAAACTTGATTAACTACCAGGATGATGCAGAACTTGCTACACGTGCTATCCCTGAACTGACAAAACTGCTAAATGATGAGGACCAGGTAAACAGTGACAGGACTGGCTTTTCAGTCTGCATTACAGTCTCAAGGGGTTAGTTTCACAATGGCTACCCAAAATCAGTCTTTGAAAACTAATGTCTCTTAATTCCTGTGTTATAGGTAGTGGTTAATAAGGCTGCCGTTATGGTCCATCAGCTTTCTAAAAAGGAAGCTTCCAGACATGCCATCATGCGTTCTCCTCAGATGGTGTCTGCTATTGTACGAACCATGCAGAATACAAATGATGTGGAAACAGCTCGCTGTACTGCTGGGACCTTACACAATCTGTCCCATCATCGTGAGGGCCTCTTGGCCATCTTTAAGTCTGGAGGCATTCCTGCCCTGGTGAAAATGCTTGGGTAAGAAAAGAAAACATGGTCATAGTCCTTGGAGCTAAGAAGTGGAAGAGTGCAATCACAGCGTTTCTCATGAGGCTTTTTTCTTCTTCTCAGTTCACCAGTGGATTCTGTATTATTTTATGCCATTACAACGCTCCACAATCTTTTATTACACCAAGAAGGCGCTAAAATGGCAGTGCGTTTAGCTGGTGGGCTGCAGAAAATGGTTGCTTTGCTCAACAAAACAAATGTTAAATTCTTGGCTATTACAACAGACTGTCTTCAGATTTTAGCTTACGGCAATCAAGAAAGCAAGGTAATGTGTCATAGCATGGACTCTGCTGTACCTTTCGTGTAGGCCTTAGAAAAGTGGGACATGTATTTGCTTCCATATTTGAGTGTCTCTAAAGTACTGTGCTAAGCAGTGGAGATATAGCAGACAAGCTTCTCTTGGAGTCTTCATTTTCAGCTAGGAGGAAGACATTGAAATCACTTAATCACTGTTTAATTCATGTGTCAAGAAGAAGGGCTATGAGAGCACTCAACAAGTAGATCGTGTTTGGAGGGGTCATGGAGACATCTGGGAGGAAGTAATAGTTCAGCAGCTTTCAAGGATGAGTAGGGATTGAGTAGGTGGAGGTTAGGTGAGAAAATGGCATCTTTGTAGGTAAAGAGGAAAGAATAAGGCTGAGTTTTTGGAACTTAAAAAATACAAAGAGTAAAGGAGTACAGGTATCATTTCCATTTCCATGCCCCATTCTGGGGCAGAGTCAGGAAGGGGAAGTACACAGGAGCAGGACAAGAGTGAATCGATACTTTATGGTGTCTCCTTAAGGTGCATATGATTAGGGAAAGACAAGGGTCAGACAATGAGGAGTGTTAAGTACCCAGTTTTCTTCACATTTTCAGTCAGTTGGTTTCGATATAGGACCTTTTGTAATTATTGCATATTAGTATGGTTTCTAGCTTTCTCTTTTGCTATGGTTAGTGCAGGAAAGAGGAAATTGGGCCAGAGGTGATACATTCTTAGGAAGACTGGGATGTCTGAATTTGAGTATAATACTATAGTAGAGGGGTTAGGGGGACCCCAGTGTGAGAGTCTGAGTAAAGAGGTCCAGGAATGCATTTCAGTCCAATGGCAAACTGGCTGAAGTTTTGTATAATAAAATAAGGTGGGAATATGGCTTTTCTCAGGCATTTGATCAAGATTCCATGACTAACAGTATATATATTTTTCTAGCTGATCATTCTGGCTAGTGGTGGACCCCAAGCTTTAGTAAATATAATGAGGACCTACACTTATGAGAAACTCCTGTGGACCACAAGCAGAGTACTGAAGGTGCTATCTGTTTGCTCTAGTAATAAGCCAGCTATTGTAGAAGCTGGTAAGTATATCTATGTATTCTGAGGTCTTGTGTATAGCGTCTGCTATTCCAATTAGATTACTTTTCCCAGGGAAGGTAATAAAATCTCATCTTAACAACTGGAAGTAGATGATTCTATTCAGTTTATACCTAAGTTCACATTCAAAGTGTAAGCTCTGCTTGCCTCCTGGATTAGTGCTATTTAAAACTAATTTATGTAGAATTCTTATTACTCATTGAAGATTAACAAATACTTTGATAAACTTTTTTTTTTTTAATTTTGATTTTGGGGAAACTCAAGATTTGCTTTGCTAATAAACTTGTGAATATACAAGGGAAATTATGACAGATTCTAATACAGTAGTAAAGTGATTTCCTGATTTGTTAGTAGATACTCTCAGGAGCAATGGGAGAAGGACCTGGCAATCCACTCCCAAGGCAATCCCGAAACAGCCAGCCATTGAAAACCCTATGAGGGTCGCTATGAGTCGGATACCAACTCGACAGCACCTACCAACAGCAACTCCTCTCAGGAGCATTGTATTCTCAGTGAGCAAATGGTCTAATATGAAAAACTGTATGCCTGTAATTTTTCCCCATAAGTATTTTTAATGGAACAATTTGTATGTGGTGGTTGAATCTGTTTACATGTTGGTGGTTAGAAGAAAAGAGGACGTGGTTTGCACCAGTGCCTCTTATTTTTGGTTATGAAAATACAGTTTTCAGCTACCTGGCATCCTTTCTCCTTTCAATACCCTACCTAACAGATCTAGCTGGACACTCAAGCCAAGCTTCAGATCACAGCTGGAAGAGGAAATATGTGAAGATGGTTAATAGAAGGAAATCTTGGGAATGCAGTATAGAGTTGATAACATTTTTTCCACTTGTTGAGAGTAATTTTACTTAACAGTGTATGGGACGGACTGAATTTCTGATTGGCTGTGAGGTAGCTGCTGACTGAGACCACATGCTTGGGGATAGATAAGTGCAGCTGGGCTCATATAGGACAAGATGATTTAAATTCTGCCAGCTATTGTAGAAATACTTGTGGTGCTTGTTAAAAAATACATACTTTTAGACTAATTTAATCAGAGTCCCTGGAGTGTTGCTGTATTTATCAAAGTCTGTGTTGTTAGGTGCTGTCAAGTTGGGTCCGACTCATAACAAACCTTGCAGGGTTTTCAGTCACAGATTATTTTGGGATTGTTTTGGGGGTGGACTGCCAGGTCCTTCTCCCGTTTCTGTGGTGCTGGAGATTGAGCCCAGGGACTTAGCACAGAGCAGCACTTTACTAACTGAGCTAAACCTCAGCCCCAGAATAGCTGGAAATGTATGGAATTAGATGCCTACGGACCTTCATTTTAAGAAGATCCTCAGGTTATTCTGATGTTCATTTGTTATTCTGAAAATACTCGGCACTTAACTGAATGTCAAGCAGTGTAGTAGGCACATGGTATGCCTTGGGTAGCAATAGAGAGTTCCTGTGCTTAACTCTTACAGTCTGGCGAAGGGGACA
Source organism: Pedetes capensis (assembly GCA_007922755.1). NCBI lineage: Eukaryota > Metazoa > Chordata > Mammalia > Rodentia > Pedetidae > Pedetes > Pedetes capensis. Next base: position 6,543 of record VMDO01016879.1, on the reverse strand, counting down.
CGAACATGTGAAAATAGGTGGTGATTACAGATTGAAGTGCATGTTATGAGAGAAGTGGACAGCCGGTAGTGATAACGGCTCTGAGAAGGGGTTGTTAAACAGGACAGCAGCAGGGCTTGAGACTGAACCCAAACCCAAACAGGTTCAGGGGTCTGGTTTGGGTTTGGTGTGAAGCTTAACACAGCAAGCTAAGCAGCAGCCTACTTATTGTGTATATGAGAAGGAGGGAGTTAGTTAAATGCTGTCTAGGGAGGGAAAGGAAAAGTCACGTGCTGTGTCTTAGAGGTGGCAAGGAGATTGTGGTGATCCAGGTGCTGAAGGAGCTCTGTGTAGACAGAACTCTCTAATTGGGAGACTGTCCGAGGATTAGGTTGATGAGTGAGGCAAGGCCATTTCATGCAGCACTTTCTAGGCCCTTTTCTAAGTTATTTGCTCACCGAGTTTGTTTATGCTTTGTTCTAGTTTTGGAACCGTAAGTGTAGAATACATAGGTTAGTTTGGAAGACTAGGTGAGATCTGAATTCTCAAAAGTTCAAGCTTATACTAAAGAATTTGGCCTTTTAAAGGTAATGAGAAACATCTCGGTGATTCAGCAGGGTAATAGCATTACAGTGGTGTGTTTGGAAGGGTAGTACTAGCACTGTATAAATTAATAGTTTGAATGACCATAAAGCAAGAAGCATAGATCACTGAGATGTAAGCTTCTAGGAATGAAATCATTTTCTTTTAGAAATACATAGCAAAATTGCCAGATGTGGTTGCACATGCCTGTAATCCTGGTACTTGGGAGGTTGAGGCAGGGGGATTATGAGCTTGAGGCCATTCTGGGGGTACATAGTGAGTTCTAGACCAACCTGGGCTACATAGCAAGATCCTCTCTCAATAAACCAAAAAAGAAAAAAATATATAGCCAATGACAAATGAGTGAGACATCTAAAAGAATGCTAGAATAATAAAAGGGCAGATAGAGCAACTAAAAGGGTTTGTGGTGGGGAGAACATTGGTATTGTAAGATAAATGGAACTATCAAAAGGGATTGTTAGTGTTTTTAATAAAGTAAGATTTGACATTCAGAGTGACTAAAAGGTCAAAAGGTAGCTAGAGATGTATAGTCCTAGAATGCCGAGGAAGGCAAGGCTAGAGATTGGGGTTTCCCTCTTTGTTTAGGAAGGTAAGGGCAGCAGAAAAGGAGGTGGGGGGGGGGTGCCACAAATTATCTGCATAGAGCTTTAACTCACTGGACCTATGGAAATAGAATGCATGTGTGTTCTTAAAGTCTGCACAGGCCATTCTGAGGAGCATCGCCCTTAGAGTTAACAGTTATATCTAGGGAGGAAATGAAGTCTTAGGGGAGAGAATGTAGTAATTCAACCAATAATGAGCATAAATCTTACATAGGTCATTCAGTTTGGTGGAGATACTATGAGTGAGGAATGTGAGAAATAATCTCTGTCTTATAGGGAAGGTAGACTGTATCATAGTTTAATAAGTGCTATGAATGGAAAGCACAGGGCGGTGAGAATTGCAGTAAGCACAGTTAGCTTGATTTGAGGAAATAAAACAGACCTAAAGGATGAACAAGGAGATAAGGGAAAGTGCCTCTCTGAATTCAGAAGTGATTTCAGGTGGGAGAAAGTCCTTTGGTAGAATAAATACCCCTCTTACGGGTCTCAAATGATGGAAGATGTGAACCTTTGGACTGTACATTTGGTGGTTGGTTTGTTTTTTGAGGGGGGCTTTATGTTGCCCAGGCTAGTCTTGAACTGGAGCTCAAGTGGTCCTCTTGGCTCTGCCTCTTGAGTTAGCTGCGACTATAGGCACATCCCACTGTGCCCAGCTTGTCATTGACTTTTATACAGGCCCAGGGAGTAAGTGTTCCAGTTTCTTCTTTTACGATTGTTCTTACCCCAGGAATTCATGTAGTTGTTTCAAGGTTTTTCCAGATGTCACTGTTACACTGAAGTGACTCACTGTATTTTAAGTTGCAGTGTACCAATCTCATTTGTCTTACGTTTTTCTCTTTAGCACTTAATACCATCTAATGTATTAGTGTGGTTTTAATTTAATTGAATATTTAATATCTCACTCCTTCAACATACTGATGTATTTCCAGCTCAGAAAAGAGCCTGCTACTGAATAATATTTTTGAAATGACTGGATGAAAGGAAATTAGTAGTAGGAACATTACCTACAGGGAGATAATGAAGACTTTTTCCCTTGCATAAAGGAAAAGAAAGGAACAGTAGTTATTTGACAGAAGGTGTCACTATTGAGGTGAATTAGAAGAGGAGGAGAAACTGAGCAACATCCTAGAAAAGGGAGGAAATAAAACAAGGGGAGGGGGGAAGTAGGCTTTGGAAGTAAAGAGGGACACTTCCTATGACAAGAGAAGACATTTAGGGCTAATAGGAACCTCTGGCTAATGGCCATTGCCTCATATCCTTTCAATTTTCTAGGTGGAATGCAAGCATTAGGACTTCACTTGACAGACCCAAGTCAACGTCTTGTTCAGAACTGTCTTTGGACTCTTAGAAATCTCTCAGATGCTGCAACTAAACAGGTAAATTCTGAGGAAACTGGTGTCTTGGTGATAGGGTCTAGAGAAGTGTGTTCTGAGCATCTGCTTTTCTCTTGTAGGAAGGGATGGAAGGTCTTCTGGGGACTCTTGTTCAGCTTCTGGGTTCAGATGATATAAATGTGGTCACCTGTGCAGCTGGAATTCTTTCTAACCTCACATGCAATAATTACAAAAACAAGATGATGGTATGCCAAGTGGGTGGCATAGAGGCTCTTGTGCGTACTGTCCTTCGTGCTGGTGACAGGGAAGACATCACCGAGCCTGCCATCTGTGCACTTCGTCATCTGACCAGCCGACATCAGGAAGCAGAGATGGCCCAGAATGCTGTTCGCCTCCACTATGGACTACCAGTTGTGGTTAAGCTCCTACACCCACCATCCCATTGGCCTCTGATAAAGGTAAATGGTCAAAGCAGAATGTTGCAGAATTGAAAATGAACCACTTCTACATATTGGACTGCTGCAGGCATAGGGATTGGTGAATAGGAGTTGTACTCAGTGGGAAGTATAGCTGGGATAGGGGAGGGGTTCTGTAATGTTGGTGTAGTCAGTGCTGCTGCCAGTTGATACCAAAAGATTTAGTGAGAGTTTTAAGCTAGTAAATGATTTTGTTGAGTTGTATGCCAATTTTTCCTTATCTGCAGGCTACTGTTGGATTGATTCGAAATCTTGCCCTTTGCCCAGCAAATCATGCACCATTGCGTGAACAGGGTGCCATTCCACGACTAGTTCAGTTGCTCGTTCGGGCACACCAGGATACCCAGCGTCGTACATCCATGGGTGGTACACAGCAGCAGTTTGTGGTAGGTAAATCTTTATAGTGACGCTTGGTTATTTAAAAGGAGTACCTAAATCCAGAGGATCCTGAACTGCTTGGTCATTGGCTCCCTCCCAACTCGCTTTCTGAAGGGCTGCTACTGATTGAAGAAAACATATTTCTGTGGCTGCAGAGAAGATAGGGAATCATGTGACTCCTGGTGGTATTTCCTTGGTCAGTCTGAAAAATGGACTCTGAGGTATAATTTGCTGCTGTGGGGCTGGGCACTTGGTGCAGTGTTTCATTTAATCCCTACAGAAGCTCCTTGGGAAGTCTAGTAGAGCCATCATTTGAATCCACGTCTGTCTGATTTCTGAGCTGCTTATTCCATGCTACAAGATGAGTTTTGCATATAAATATTTTAATAGGCCTTTTTATTATCACTACTATGAGTGGTTTAAAATATTTTCAGACTGAAAAATACTGACAGATTTTAAATGTTTCAGAAGTAGCATTTCTTCAATCCAAGGACACCTCTGATTCCTCAGACCTCTTTTAGATTCAGAACTTTAAAAAGTCTTAATAGGTTAGTTTAGAAGACAAAGATGAACTCTACCAGAACCAATTTTGAGAATCTCATATTGCTAATGATCATGTGTATTTGCTCATTGCTTTCTCCATTTCTTTCATTACTGGCCCATTTTCATGTGATGGCCTAAGGAATGTAGAGGAAACTTTTTATCTTAAATCTCTAAGAAAGGAGAAACTTTAAATGCACACACAGTGGGAAAGAAAAACACCCTCAAATCTGAAAACAGAAAGCAAATGTGCCTTTTGCAAAAGCTGACTTTCCTCTCCCAAACATACTGCCAGTTGGTAGATGGGAACAGAAGATAGTTTTCTGGCAGCTCAGTAGAATTTTAGCAGTTGTATTAAAATGGAGCAGTTTTTTCACCAAATACATGTAGATATACAAAAACGGAATGTAGGGGGGGACCTCATTGATACAGTTGGAGCATTACTTTCTCATACGTGTACATACCTTATATCCAGAGTTGTTGGTGCTCTTACTGTGAAAATTATTTTGGGGATTCAGGATATATGGAATCTGTACAGTTGTCCATTGGTGTCTGTAGGGTTTTATTCTAGGTCCCTTCTTAGCTACTGAAATCTGTAAGTGCTCAAGGCTTTTACATAAAACGGCCTACTATTTGCATTTAGCCTGTGCACATCCTCCTGTATACTTTAAGTCATCTCTGAATTCTAATATCTAATAAAAATACATTGTAAGTAATTGTGTGCAGGAATAATGACAAGAAAAAAGTCCGTTTGTGTTGAGCACAATTTTTTTCATTTAGGTGTTTTTAATGCACAATTGGTTGAATATGCAGATGTGGAACCCACCTATCAAGGACTACTTTGTGCACAGCACTGTGCATGAAGGAATGCGCAATGCGCAGCTTGGAACTAGTGCTGCCAGGAGGCCACCTCTAATGGCAGCCAGCATAATGCAGTCTGCCTTGTATTCCTGAGCTAACTGCAAATTATGGGGACTTTGGGGAGTATGTTGTTGTTAGGTGCCATCGAGTCAGTGTCCAACTCATAGCGACCCTAAGCACAATAGGTGAAACAGTATTGTTAGTGCCTCTCTGCTATTCATAGGGTTTTCAATGGCAGATTGATTCTTGGGAGTGGGTTTGGGTTGCCAGGTCATCCTCTCAAGCCTGCAGACCACCTCCAGGCGGTCTCCCATCCAAGTACTAACTAGGCCTGACGCTGCTTAGCTTCTGAGATCTGATGGGATCGGATGCCACAGTGGTACCGCTGCAGGCTTTTGGGTATATAATGTGGAATAACTCGTCAGTAACTGCTGCTCATAATGGGAAAGCTTGTTGAAGTTTACAACCTTTATAGAGGAGAAGGCCCACTTTGTTAACCCTATTTCTTTTGGTAGGAGGGGGTCCGCATGGAAGAAATAGTTGAAGGTTGTACTGGAGCCCTTCACATCCTAGCTCGGGATGTTCACAACCGAATTGTGATCAGAGGACTAAATACCATTCCATTATTTGTGCAGGTATGTTGGTTTTAAGTGAGGTATTTTAGATTTTATATGTCCCTAAAATTCTGGAAAATGAGAGATGGCAATAATTTCATGAAAATGTCTTTCATTTTTCTTGGCCAGTAGAAAAAGAAACACTAAGACTTAGAGCCTTAAAAAGAGAAAGGAGACTTTACGTCCCAAGGTGTGCTCAGTTTTAGAGGGAGGAAAGCCACCATAGGCTGCCAGGGGACAGGCTTCGAACCAGTTCTGGGTTTTCTAAATCTTAGATCCATTAAAATCCTCTCTGAAGAAAGTTTGTAGCTAAAAAGTATTCTGGAAATCCAGTGTTCCAGACCATCATACTTCTTTGGGCATAAATTGAGAGAATACAATTTAACACAATATGAAATGCTGCTTACACTCCAAATTGGGGATGCTTGCCATGTTTTAATTTTAGATTTAAATAGGTTTTGTTTGTGTGTTTTCTCCTTAGTTGCTTTATTCTCCCATTGAAAATATCCAAAGAGTAGCTGCAGGGGTCCTCTGTGAACTTGCGCAGGACAAGGAGGCTGCAGAAGCTATTGAAGCTGAGGGAGCCACAGCTCCTCTGACAGAATTACTTCACTCTAGGAATGAAGGTGTTGGTAAGGAGAAAAGGAACCAGTGTGCCTTTAGTGGATGTGTACAGTGAAGCCTCAGCTTTCCTCAAGGGTCCTTTTCCTCTTCCTTTCCCAGCAACGTATGCAGCTGCTGTTTTATTCCGAATGTCTGAGGATAAGCCACAAGATTATAAGAAGCGGCTTTCAGTTGAACTAACCAGTTCCCTCTTCAGAACAGAGCCAATGGCTTGGAATGAGGTAGGCAAATGGGAGGGAGCACATTTATCTGGTGGTTTGTTAGAGCAAGCAAAGCATCCTGTTTCTAAATATGCGTACTCATGCATTTGCATTCCCTGTATCCTTGGCTTGAGTAATTTGCTCTTTGTGCTGTCCAGCAACTGCTGTGAAGATGACTTTACACTTTAAATAAAACCTGTTCAGAATTGTTACAAATAAATTGTCTCTTGGAATTCATAAGGAAGAGATGAAAAAGTTATTCGTGATTTTTCAGAAAGGTATAAGGAAATTAAGTATTCAGTTGTCAGTCTATTGTTCCCCCCCCCTCCCTC
>VMDO01016878.1:0-46446 GCA_007922755.1 Pedetes capensis | reverse complement strand
TCATATGGTTGTGAAAACTGGACATTGAACAAGAGAGACAGAAAAAGAATTGATGCTTTTGAATTGTGGTGCTGGAGACGTCTATTGAATATACCATGGACTGCCAAAAGAACCAACAGATCTGTCCTAGAAGAAGTACAACCAGAGTGCTCCTTGGAAGCAAAAATGGCCAGACTGCGTCTTACATATTTCGGACATGTAATCAGGAGAGAACAATCCCTGGAGAAGGACATCATGTTTGGAAGAGTGGCAGGTCAACGGAAAAGAGGAAAACCCTCCACCAGATGGATTGACACAGTGTCTGCAACAATGGGCTTAAACATAAATAAGATGGTTGGCCTGGCACGGAATCGGCAAGTGTTTCGATCTGCTGTACATAGGGTCGCTATGAGTCGACGGCACCTAACAACAACAACATGGATAGCAGAGAAGCACTGACATTGTGCCAGGCGTGACACGGTGTTGGGAAATACTTGGTTCTGTTGTACATAGGATCACTATGAGTTGGACCCAACTTGATGGCACCAAACAACAATAACTTTAATACATTGTGGTAATTTTTAAATTAATTTTTAGTAATGAAAGTTTTATTTATATCTTTTGTATCTGAAATATACCTTTGGCTACTTCTCTTAAGACTGAGGTGTACGCAGGTGAGAGTGTGTGTGTGTGTGTGTGTGTGTGTGTGTGTGTGTGTGTACATGGTTTGTGTTTTTTTGAGGTTTTGATTGTTCTTTGTATATTTTTAAGGATTTTATTTCATTTTTTATATTATGGTAAAAATATATTCTTCATAATTTCTGATATTGGCAGTTTATTAAGTATCTTTATCTTCTCATTTATAGATCTTCCATTTTGTTACAAAATTAATACTGATGTATATTAAAGTCTGCTGAAAATGCATTTTTACTTTTTCTTTAATAGTTTAATATTTTTATCCTATACAATTTAGTATTGTTATTTGGATATTATCTACTTCTATCAAAGTGATATCTAGGGCCATTCCATTTCTACTCCTTTGTGGATAACTATAAACTTGATGACATGTTTTTTTATTAATGATTATACTATTTTAACTAGGCTTTATTATTTTGTTTTATGCTTTTCTACCTTGAGTTATAATTTGATGGTGTAAATTTTGCCACTTCTACATATTCCTTTTTTCTTATTTGCCTGATAAATCGTGTCTTTCATTATTTTTATTCTCCTTTGTCATTTTATTTCAGTGACTTTCCTGGAAATAAGGAATTTGCTGTATTTCCTGTCCTCTTTTCCCAGTCTAAGATTATAAATTCTCATTCGTTGTTTTTATAAAAAGTAGTGTTATAGCCATGAGTAAAATAATCATTTAAATTTGTATTTTTATTATTAGCAGATTTCATGCTCACAGTTAATTCTTTCTAGTATGAACACTCAATTTTATTTATGGTTATCTTTTAAGTTTTCCATGGTGTGCTTTAAACCTTTTATTCAGTAATTATCTTTAGTTGGTATACATTTGTTGTTGTTGTTGTTAGGTGCCATCGAGTCGGTATCCGACTCATAGCGACCCTCTGTACAACAGGGGAAAACTATTGTCAGTGCTTCTCTTCTGTTCATAGGGTTTTCAATGGCAGATTGATTTTTGGGAGGGGGTTGCCAGGTCCTTCTCCCTTGGTGTACATTTAGAGCTCTCTTATTCAGGAATTTCTTCCTTTCCTTTATTAAAAAATGGAAACCTGAGCAGAAACTTGAGTTGAATTAAAATCCCAAGGTCACAACTATTTCCTCCAAAGTTCTGTAGATGTTGCTTTCTTTCTTCTTACACTTATCCCATAGACAGATGTCTGAGTACTTCAGATTCTTATTCTTATGTGGGTTACCTATGTGTTTTGCTGAATTTCTGTGGATGATCTTCCCTTTTCCACTTGGGGTCACATTAACCCAGTATCATTGCTGGACATTTTCATTAAGTCATCTAACTAGATGATGCCCAGTTCAGCTTTTTAAATGAAGATCCAAATAGTTCACTGTGTGTATTCTTTTCTTGCTAAGGTGGAATTTTAGAAAGATAAAATGTCATTACTGCACTCCTGGTACTATCTTTTTCATAATTCTGTCCAACTAGGTATTATTGTGGCCAATTTTTCATTTTTTATAGATCATTCTAGTGACCATGTGGGGGAGGGTAAGAATAGGGGAAGAGAAAGAAAGAATGTTAGAGGTCAGGAGACCTGGTAGGAAACTATGCCATGGTCTAGTTTATGATAGTGAGGGCAACAGTGATAGGAATAAGGGAAAGGGGATACTATGATGTAAATTATAAATTGTGTCTGTTTCAGTGTTTTATTCTCCTTTGTTATTTTGTTTCAGCACCTTTTCTAGAAATAAGGAATTTGCTACTTTTCCCACCCTCTTCTGTCAGTGTCTTGGTAATTCTGTGTTTTTTGTGGAGAGGAATGCACAGATTGCTGGTTAGTACCCAGAGAGTGCCACCAAAAATAAAAGAGGAAGACCTGGTGTTGAGCAAAAGAGCCAACTTAATTTCGGACTCCTTCTAATTTTTTCCATAAGGAAAAAAATCATTTTGATTATACTTTTGTTCTAATTTTAACTTAAATATTTTCCAAGTGAATTATTTTTCAGTGTATTTGTGTGTTTGTTGGAGAGGAGGTGTGATGGTCAATTTTAAAAATCAGAGAATTTTTTCAATTTGTTCTTTATTATTATATTGTTGCTTATGTGTTAAATTTATTTTATATCTAATGTCGACAGAAAAATATAAATATGCATCTTTTTTACCATACACATTTTTCTGAGGGGGTTACAAATTTAGGATACATGCAGAACAACATCAACTTTTACAGTTTTAAACAAGTGAATAAGTAAATATCAAATAATAATGAAGCCTTGAAATTAGATGAGGCTCTAAGTCAATCATATGAAAAATTCCTAAGAAACCCTATATCAATTAAGGAGTTGTAGAAGGTATTAGTCAAATTTGAAGTTTATGTTATTTATCATAAATTGCTTTTATTGACAAACAAACAAGTGCTCTGTAAACTGTAGTAAACAATCCATGCCTCTTCTTGGAGCTCTTCCACTAATAAAAGCATATCAATGAGATTCCACTGAGAAAAAGATGCCTTTCCTTCTATTACGAAGTCAATTGGCATTTAATGAGAAGGAATTTGGAGTTCTTGGTTTTTAGGGGACAGAATTTTTATTGCAACCCAATAAAATAATATCAAATCTTTTGAAAGTTTTCCTATTTGAGCTTAATAAGATCTTAAGATTAGATTTTATTGTTTTGAAATGTGTTTATTCATATTGTATGTATAGCTGTTTTTCAAAGTTTAATACAGGGAATTCATATTTTCACGACTTATTTTTATTTTTTCAGTGATTTTAGATATAAGGCTTTCAACTTCATTTTATTACTAACAATTGGACTGTGAAAGTAGTAATTTTTATTTGAAAATAAATTCAAAAACTACCAAAGAATATTTGAAAGATATTCCTTTAGCTGTTTTTTGTCTAGATTCCTCTCCCCAAATTAAACACTATTCAGGTTAGCCTAATCTTAAAAAAAAAAAAAAAAAAAAAGTCCAACTCTTTAAGTTTAAATAATTCAGTCAAGGAGAAAGACAGAGTCTAGTTCTTTCATAAGTAACAAGAACTAAGTTTTAATAGTTTTGAATTTTAGTATCTCACAAACCTAGAGATACTGAATAATACTGTAAAATGTTTGAAATTGTTACCTCTAGCAACAATAAGAATGTTTGATTGGTGCTGAAATGGCCAAGTAAATATTTCTCCATAATTTATTTTGCATTGTCTCATCTTTTTTAGAAGATGAAGATGTTTTTCTGTATTTGCTATAGGCATAGAAAATTTCACTATTCGGATCAAATCAGTATGTAATTTAAGTGACTCTGGTTCTACCTAAAAATGAAAAGTATGGTTTATCAGTGGTATTCTAAATTTTTTCATCTTAATGAAATCCTTTTAAGGCCATACATTCCAACATGCAAGTTCTAAAGTAGTTTGTGTACACCCAACGTGCAAGGCCATGACTTTAATCATTTCCTCACCAGAACTTCAATTATGCCAAGCACTTTTTAATTATCCTGAATACCACAAGCCTATTCTTAGTAAAAAGCCTTACTTTTACGAGGCAGTGTTTTCTTCTGTGGCAAAAATCAGCTCACCACTTAGCAACCCCACCCATAAAAAAGTCCTGTTAACTAAAAGCTACTAAATTAAGCGTGTATTTTTAACAGCTTCAATTTTAAAGTCAATTTTGGCATAAAAGTTGAAGACATTTCTTGAAGTACAAAAATGCCATGTTGGCATCTTGTGCTACTTTCAGAATGCAGTTTGTTTTTTGGGTTGTCTCTTTTACAAACTTAAGGTAGTTTCTTACCAAGTTTTTTTCCTAGAAGAAATATATTTAATCAACTTGCCCTATCATTTTTTATTTTTATATTATTTTACAAAGCAAATTCTGAACCAAAAATAATTTGCATATAAAACAGGGATATTGAGTAGAGGGGGAGGGTTTGGGGGCACAGAGTGTGGGAGGGGAAGCATAATATTGAAATGTAAGTAGGCTCAGTGTTTCATGCACAAATTAAAACTTAAAATACAAATCTGGAAATAAAGAGAAAATAACTATGTAGAATTATGTGTTTTAATATTTTTACTTTTATTTCTTCGTAATAGAAAAATCTGTTTATCCCAATTAACACAAATATGTACAGGCAAAGTTATAGGAAATGTTTGTATAAGGCTAATGCTTGTAAGAGGTAATAAACATCAAATACTATATAATATGTTCATTCAAGAAATAGTGAATGAGAACTTGCTATGTGGAAGGCCCTGTACTTCTCTGATGTTATAATGCAGCTCCAGTAAATGATTGCTTCATAATCCACCTTAGGAAAATGCAGTGTCCAAAATCTGAACTTCAGACACATGATAGACATTGTCATCCCAATTGACACCTATTTTTTCTTGCCTTCATCTATTATAGATACTGGATTTCCTAAAGTTTCAATTCTCTAGCTTGCCTTATAAATAAAAACTGCATGAATGAGGTTTAAAGAGAAGGCCACTGATGTTACAGGGTCTCTTTCCAGCATGGTCTGGAAGTGCTGTTCTCATCTCCAATGGCAGAGCAGAAAGCCACGAGGACCTGGAACCTTGAAGGTTTCCTTAAACCACTGTTGTAGCTGTCCATTGCCCACTCTGGGACTTCTTGTGGCATGAAATAAATAGACTTCTTCCTTGTTTAAGCCACCATTTACTAAGAGTTCTGAAAAAGAATGAGAAGAGGGCCTAGATCTTGAAGGTGGTTTATTGTTGCAAGAAACAAAGGAGGTGGGTTGAGGTCTTGTAGGACAAGGTAAGATGTACAGTGAGGAAACCACTGGAGAGTTAAGTGGTGCAGCATTGTGATGTGTGTGTTTGCAACAATCTCTGGGGCTGCTGGGAGAAGATGGATAAAGGGCAAGAACAGACAAGTATGATACTTAGGAGGCAGTTGTGCCAGGAACATACTAGGGGCTATACAGATGAACGTGTGGTGAATGAATGAATGAGTGAAGACATCAGAGCTGGGAAAGAATTGTGTCATTTAGGTCAGTGTGGTGACAGTGGAGCTAGAATAATGCATAAGATTATCACTCTATTTTGGAAGTAGAAACAACAGAACTTGACAATGGATTGGACATGTGTAACTGAGAAGGCAATGAGGGACAGATAGGCCTCAAGAAAGAAAAACTTCCACTATTCTGGTTTAAGAACCTGAGTGACTTAACATGCATTTATGAGCTGAGTAAAGATTAGGGGGAGTATATTTGGAAGACAAAGGCTTCTATTGGTTTTGAAATATCTGTGATAGTTTCTTGTGAATATTGTAATCTGAGCTGGACCTTGCTTATAAGAAGCGTTAGGGCAGGAGAAATATATTCAGGAGCCATCACCAATTTGTCAGAGATTCATACGTTTGACTATTCTATTATAGGCTCTCAAAATTGAAGTGAATGGGCTGTAAAGCCAATCTGAGAGGCACTATCAGAAATGAAATAAAAATACTGGTATGTAGATGATATTCAGATTATGGCACTGAATGAAGTCTAGCTCTCTAGAAGAAAACAGAACTGAAAGGCACTCCAACATCCTTAATGATGCTTTAGCTTTGATGCTGTCAAAATACAAGTCACTATAGAAAAAAATATGAATAGTTTGCAGGTGTTTGTAGCATTTTTTTTTCCCCATTGAATCTCAAATTCATCTTGGTTCATCATTCTCTCCAGCATTACAGTCATTGTGGCTTTCAGGGCCTTCCTAAAAATAATGTTTTACATTTCTGAGATTGCAGGTAGGTGGTCCCCCCCCCCCAGTTATTTTTAAAATGGGCTGGGATTTAGCTCAGTTGGTAGACTGTCACTCTGCAGTCTCTAAGGTCCCGAGTTTGATTCCCAGCACCACAAAAATGGGAGAAGGACGTGGCAATCCACTCCCAAGGCAATCCTGAAACAATCAGGTGTTGAAAACCCTATAAGGGTTGCTATGAGTCGGACACCACTTAATGGCACCTAACAACAACAACAACATTTTAAAATATGTGGTATTTTCATGGAAGAGTAATGCAGGAACACTGCTTATACAACATACTGAGCATGCACACTTTTACTTCTTAATACAAAAAAGAAAAACAAAATCAAGATCAAGATCATACAGCAGTGTGCTACCTGTACCTGTTAGCAATAAGAACTTATTTTCGCACTTCAACAGTGATTTGAACTATCAGATGTATTTGAACCTGCCATGTCTGAATGTAGTTCCTGCAGTTATAAAATATGCAAGGTTGCATGCTCTTATGGAGAGTTAAGAATTTTCATTTCAAAGCAATCCAGTTTTGCAAAACTCTAACAATGAAAGTAACTCACCTAGTGGAAGACAATGCAGATGCAGGGGTCATTGAGAAGGAGTAATTTTGTTGACTAGATGTTAAACACAAACAACGTGCAGAGTTAGAGGATAGCTGGCCAGATACTTCACACAGGTATCCAAGATAGAAAGGCTAGAATTGTGTCCACTCCAATCAGGTCTAAAAAGTAGGATAATTTCAAAGTAGTAACAAGTATAAATGATATTCAGAGATTATCATACAGTAATAACAGTCATGTGAGATGAAAATACCTGTGGTTACTATTGGTGACAGTCACTTGTTCTACTCAATACTGTGATTTGTAGTCAACATTCATCATTGAAAATAAATCTGTATTAGCTATTGTTGCTGTGGCAGAAAACCCAACCTAAAAAAAGTATAGGGGAAGAGGTTTACTGGGAGCTCACAGTTAGCAGATTAGTCCATAATAGCAGCAGGGAAGGCGAAATGGTGGTGGCATCAGGTCCTGAGTCTGATGACATCATGGCATGGTAGATCAGGAATACAGAGATTTGAGCCTCAGAGAGGGGTGGGGGACAGATCTCCAAAGGCCTGTCCCCAGTGACATCACTTCTGCAAAGCTAAGACACACCCCCAAAAGTTTCACCATCACCCAGGACAGTGTCATCAGCTGGGGACCCAACATTAAAGCACATGACCTTGCCAGGTGTAGTGGTGCATGCCTGTAATCCCAGGAGCTTGGGAGGCCGAGGCAGGAGGATCCAAGTTTGAGACCAGAGGTAGTCTGCATAATTTAGCGAGACCCTGTCTCAAAAAGTTAAAAAATGTGCTGGGGGTGCAGCTCAGTGGTCCAGCACTTGTAAAGCATGCAAGCGCGAGGCCCTGGGTTCAACCCCCAGTACCGAAAAAAAAAAAAAAAGCACATGACCTTTGGGGGACACCTTTTATTCAAATTATATTTCTCCCTGCGCACTCAAAATTAATGGACACTTCATAATGTAAAATGCATTTAGTACAATTTCAGGAGCCCCCAATGTCTTAACAGTCTCAACTATGTTCAAAAGTCCAAGTAAAATTCTCCACTGAGACTCAAAGCAAACTTAGCTTTTGGCTCCTGCAAGACAAAAAACAGGTTATATACTTCCAACTTCAGAAGATGGCATGGAAACAGCGACATCATTGCGGATGTCAGATGGGTACTAGCCAAAAACAGAGAATACCAGAAAGACATCTCTATATGGTTTGACTATGCAAAGGCATTTGACTGTGTGGATCACAACAAATTATGGATAATATTGTGAAGAATGGAAATACCAGAGCACTTAATTGTATTCATGAGGAATCTGTACATTGTCCAGGAGGCAGTCATTCGAACAGAACAAGGAAATACTATCTGGTTTAAAGTAAAGTATGTGTCAGGGCTGTATCCTTTCACCATACCTCTTTAATCTCTATGCTTAGCAAATCATCTGAGAAGCTGGACTTTATGAAGAAGAACATGGCATCACGATTGGAGGAAGACTCATTGACAACCTGTGTTATGCAGATGACACAACTCTGCTTGCTGAAAATGAAGAAGATTGGAAATATTTACTGATGAAGATCAAATGAAGATCAAAGAACACAGCCATCAGTATGGATTTCTACTCAATATCAAAAAAACAAAAATCATTACAACTGGGTCAGTATGCAATTTCATGTAAATGGAGGAAAGATTGAGGTTGTCCAACATTTTGCTTTACTTAGTTCTATAATCAGCACCTATGGAAAGCAGCAATCAAAAGACCTTTATAGTATGTTGAAAAGTAAAGATGTCACATTGAAGATGAAAGTGTGCCTGACTCATCCTTGGTATTTTCAGTTGAATCCTATAGTTTTGAAAACTAAACATTGAATAAGGAGACAAATTGGTGCTTTTGAATTATGATACTGGAGACAAGTATTGAATATATCACAGGCTATCAAAAGAACCAACAGATCTGTCCTAGAAGAAGTGCAACCAGAGTGGTCCTTGGAAGTAAGGATGGTTTGACTGCATTTTATTTTGGACATGTTGTCAGGAGGGACCAATCCCTGGAGAAGGACATGATGTTTGGGAGAGTGGCAAGTCAACAAAAAAGGAAAACCCTCAACTAGATGGATTGACACAGTATCTGCAACAATGGGCTTAAATATAAAAAAGATCATGTGCCTGGCACAGTGTTAGGTAGTATTTCATTCTGTTGCACATAGGGTTGCTATGCACCAGACCTGACTCCACAGCACCTAACAACAACAACAACAACAACATATTTCCATTATATAATAGGACGAGTGGGAGCACAGGAAGGAAAGATTGCTCTGTAGCAAGACCAATATCCTGCTGGACAAAAAAGCCCTGCTGGTTTAAGTGTGGCATCAGACAATCTGAGCTTGGACAAAAAAGCCCTGCTGGTTTAAGTGTGGCATCTGACAATCTGAGCTTGAACAGGCTTGGGTGGATCCTTCCCTGTGCTCCTCTTGGGTTGGCTCCACCCATTGCCTTTAGCTCTCCTTGGCAGACACTTCACATTGCTGGCATATCTAACATCCTGGAGTTTCCATTGTTGCTCAGGCTCCACCCTCAAAGCTTCACATACCAGCACTTCAGGGGCTTTATGCAAGGCATCCAACTGAAGTACAAAGACTAAACATCAATTAGAAGTTAGTGAAAATGAAGATGTGATTTATCCCATCCACATTTGTGCATGCATTCATGAACCCTAGGTAAAAATTTCTGGCTTAGGCACAAAATGTTACGCTTGGTGTATTTCAACAGTTAATATGCTGCAGTTTGAGGGATAATTCCCTTCTCATCCCCTCTTGAATTTAGAATAAATTGAGAATAACAGATCCAGAAATAAAATAGATATCAAACTGGAAGCTTTACTACTGATCCTGCAACTTGAGCAAGTCTGCTCACACCTGCAACCCTAACCAGAGAAAATCATTATGAATGTTCTAGTCAGTATACAGACTCTTGGTCTCCTTTCTACAGATACACAATACATTTTTAATGTGTTTTTATTTTATTTTATTTTATTTTACTGTATTAGCACAGCAGCAGATCAGTTATTGCTGGAATTACAGTTTCTTAAGGTCATTGCTTTTGTGGTTTTCAGCACATCTAAGAATGCTGAACATGCTCTGTGTTCTGCTGGGGTGGCGAGCTGCATCAGTCAGTGTCCACTCGGGCAATCAGAAGCAACAGAGGGAATGTCATACTGAAACCTGGCTACAAACATGTTGAAGGATTGGAGGAGCAGAGAAGGGCAGGTGTTTTTATCTAGAAATTAGTAACTTTTAGAAGTCACCACCATACCAGGGCAGGAGAAGCAGGAAGATGCTGCTGCCCACAGCCCGTAGTTGTGCCCCTCAGGCTGCTGGAACCCTACAGTAGCTCTTTTATCGGAAGTAGGAAGCCACCATTCTTGCCTGACCTACAGGGGTCCAGGAGCCCAGATACCAGCTGCTGTCACTATTACAGTCCAAGAGTACATGCTGTGGAGGCAGTTTGGGGTCCCTGCAATTGTGTATGCTGGCCAAATCATACTGCCTGAACAGATAGGTGTCCAGGGGCTCAGGCATGCCTGCTGCTGCTACCACTGCTGCCATGTTTGTCAGAGAAACTTCCAGAAGGGAAATCCTCCTCAGCTCCTGTGTCTGCCAGCCTCCAACTGGCAGAGTCTCTCTGAGAGAGAGCTGGGAATGATGTGTGGAAAAAACTGGAGTGTGCAGATTTCCGGCTCCCTGAAATACTGGGGAATACACAGGAAGGTAGAAATGGAGCTGAGAGGGAATGACCAATGAGCAAATCAGCCTTCAAAACATTTACCTTCCCTTGAAGTGTTTTCCATGCTGCCAATTTTTGTAATTAATGGCTGCATCATTTTCTCTATTGTTAATGTCTTGGTTGTTAGGCTTATTTGCTTTTTCTTAGTGTAAATTTTCCTCATTTTCTTTGAAATTTTGGATTGCAGATTCAGCTTATGTGGGAGTTTCCATCCCCCATCCATTCAACTTTCACTGCCTATCCCGTCACCAACCCTTCCTTCCCCACCAAGGCCATGGGCAGTCTTGTTAGTGGCTGGGGCTCCTGTTGTTTGGAGACTTTGAAGGTATCAAGTCACTGAGCTGGCAAAAGGTGACACTATCCTCACTCCAGTTTTAGGAAGAGTATCTTGCTCTGTCACACACAAGAGATCAAAACTTGGCTGCCTGTGCTGGCTAAGGCTTCTGTGCAGCAGACTTTTGCAGGTTATCTATTGTCCTGCCATTGACTGTGGCTTTCATTCATATATATATATATATATATATATATATATATTTTTTTTTTTTTAATGCTATTTTTACAGTGGAGGGAGGGATGCAAAGCATGGACTCAAAGTCAGAGTATTGGTAATGCAGTGATTTTCCTTTATAGTTGTCCTATCTATCATAACACATTTACTCATTATGCTTATGTTTTCTAGGTAAATAACCATGTCACTCGAGAATAACACCTATAGCTGGCACTTCATCAGTATTGAGGACTTGGAAGGTATACTCTGCCATGTGCTTTACATACATGTAGGGCTCAGAAATGGGAAAAGATCACTGGTGTCCTTAGGGGCTGCTGACCATTGTCCAGTAGGTCTTCAGAGGATTGTCTAATCCCAAGAATTTGCCCCTTAAATTTTTATTGACTAGATTATTTTACATCTCTGTAAAGGTAGTTGTTCAACTGTGGAAAGATGATAACAAAGCAAATAATTCTTGTTAGATCAATGGAAACAAGTTTTGACTATAAGGTCTGTAAGTCAAATTCTCCTTTGAACAGATCTTACCATTTTATTAGTTCCCTCAGTCATCGTTCTGGTGTTGTTGTTGTTGTTAGGTGCCGTCGAGTTGTATCTGACTCATAGCGACCTTCATAGGGTTTTCAATGGCAGATTGTTTCAGGATTGCCTTGGGAGTGGGTTGCCACATCCTTCTCCCATTTTTGTGGTGCTGGGAATCAAACTCGGGACCCCAGAGACTGCAGAACGGCACTCTACCAACTGAGCTAAATCCTAGCCCATTGTTCTGGTAGGTGCCATCAAACTGGGTCTGACTAATAGTGACCCTATATACAATGGAACAAAACACTCCCTGACACTGTGCCATGTCCAGCACTATGTCAACGCTTCTCTGCTATTCCTAGAATTTTCAATGACTGATTTTTTTTTTCAGGATGGTTTGGGGAAAGGGCTGCCAGGTCCTTCTCCCATTTTTGCAGTGTTTGGGATTGAACCCAGGGCCTCAAAGAACACAGAGCAGCACTCTACCAACTAAGCTAAGCCCCAAGTCCCCTGGTCATTAGTGTTGAATAAAATATTTGATACATGTTTATTTCATATTGATATTAAAGTCATGGTTTTACTTTTTGAAAATTATACTTTATTATACATAATACCTTTTAGTCTTTTGAATCTGACAGGTTCTATTTAATAGATGAGAAAATTGAGGCTCAGATCAAAATGCTTGTCTGTTCAATGTAGTAAGTGGCCAAGCTGGGGTATAAAACCTGAAATTTTGCTGTCCAGCATCAATGTTTAAGAGTTGTGTTCTTGAACATTATTGCTTGCTTGGAGAAACTCCACTTACTCACACATAAAATGCTTTTGTTAGAAAAATTAACATCAACAAAACAGTATTAATAATAACTAATATTTGTTAAGTGTTTACTGGGTATAAAACACCAATTTAAATTTATATGAATTTATTCACCTAATGAAAAGATGAGAAAGCTGAGTTTAAAGAGGTTCAATAACGTGCTCCAGGGTTTTTATGCTATTTCTAGTCTTATTTTTCTCTTCTTCTAATGCAGTAGTTCTCCAAATTAGACACACATTAGAACTACCGGAGAAGCTCTTTTCTTTTTTTTTTTTTTAAAGATCATTCTATCAATATGTCTTAATAGCTGCTTAGGTGATTCTAATAGGCAGAATTGCCACATAAATGAGACTAGTTAACATCTGGCTTTCTTAGCTAATACTTAAGAGAATGTGGCAGTCCTGCTTTGGTTTTCCTGGTGTAACTTGGAAAGGGGATAATGGAGCTGTTGCAAAAAAAATTCTTTAAAGTGTTGAAAGGTAAAGATGTCAAGTTGAAGACTCATGCCATGGTATTTTCAGTTACATTATATGCTTAAGAAAGCTGGATAGTAAATAAGGGAGACAGGAGAAGAATTGATGCTTTTGAATTATGGTGTTAGCAATGAATTTTGAAAATCAGCAGATCCATCCTAGAAGACGTACAAGAGTGCTCCTTGGAAGCAAGGATGGCTGAAGTGCATCTTAAGTATTTTGGACATGTAGTCAGGAGGGGCCAGTTCCTGGAGAAGGACATCATGTTTGGGAAAGTGGCAGGTTAATGAAAAAAAGGAAGACCCTCAACTAAAAGGATTGACAGTGTGGCTGCAACAATGGGCCTAAGCATAAAAAAATCTGTGTGCCTGTTGGATAGTACTTCGGGTTGCTGTGAGTTGGACCTGGCTCAATGGCATCTAACAATAACAAGCAACAAGATCTGTGCTGTCCTGAAGCCTGAGTGTCTAGATGAACCCAGGGCCTAGCTAAAACATTTGAAAAAGCAAGCTCAGCTGAAGGTGAAATCATAACAGCAGCACAACAATTTAGAGACAACTTCTCAATGGTAAGTAAATGACTTCTTCATGGACTTACCTACTAAATGAATAAGATCTGCTGTGTAGTGCCAAACAACATGCGAAGGTCAGCATTGCTAAGAGAATATTCTCTTCTTGTGATTTAGAAAATGATTTGAATGGTGTGTTAACTTTTTTTTTTTTTAATAAATGTCTCCATCTCCTTTTCCCCAGAGGAAGATATACTGGCTTAGCTGTCTCAAAGCCTTTCACAATCCTTTGTTCTTACCTTTTCCTATATTGTGGCTTGGAAGTTAAACTATTTCCCTTTCCAACTGTCTTTCCACTTGAAATGATCATATGACCCAATTCTGGCCAGTAAGTTGTAAATGGATCCCTTTGGGTGAAAGTCTGAAGCATATTTAAAAGCATAAATTAAGATGGTCCTTTCCTGAAGGTAGATAGATGAGTCTTGAGGTAATACAGCTGCCATCTTGTGACTTTGTATTGAAAACCCATAAGCCAAGAATGAGGCAGCAGAAAGACAGAGAAACCTTGGTTCCTTAGGATAGCATGGAGGCCATGTACTGGTGCTCAACAGCCTTATGTCAGACATCTTATTACACAATAGAAAGACCCTTAATTATTTAATCCACTTTTGGTTAGATTTTCTGTTGCTAACAGCTGAAGGAGACACTAAATTGTTAGATAATCAGAAAAATAATGTAATTGCTGCATGCAATTTTTTAGATAATTTATTATATTTTACTTAATTCTGGGGCTTGAGTTTAACTCAGTTGGTAGAGTGCTACTCTGTGCTCTCTGAGGCTCTGGGTATGATCACAAGCACCACAGAAACAGGAGAAGGACCTGGCAGCCCAGTCCCCAAAACAATCAGCCATTGAAAACCCTATATATAGCAGAGAAGCACTGACATAGTGCAGGACATGGCACAGTGTTGAGGAGTGTTTCATTCTGTTGTACATAGGGTCGCCATGAGTTGGACCTGACTCAATGGCACCTAACAACAATAACTTAATTCTAAAATTTTTCTGAATGTAATCAATCTCTTTTGATCTTGATTATGTAGTCCTTCCTGCCAAGCAGAGCTTACTTTGCTTTTAAGAATTTTATTTTGTGGTGTTCATCAATCAATAATTACAGCCATTTTATAGAAAGAGTGAATTTTCTTCTCAACACCAAGTAAATTATTAAATCAAACTCATTTTGTGTTGTCCTTATTATCTTTATTCTTAATGGAGAGAAATACAAACATTAAGAGTTTCTCAAAGGAGATGGAATTTAAAAATATTTAAGATGTGGGCAGGTATTTTGGAATGAACATGTCATCTCATCATAAAACTTTTATTAAACATGTTCACTAATGTCTTGCACTGGGGGAATCCAGTATCCATCAGAATCCACAATCCCGTCTGTGTGTGACATTCAGGTTGACAATCTCAATGCTACTAGAGGAGACTGACCATAGAATTTTGCTCTGTCCTCTGTGGAAGTGTTTTCCTTAATAATGGATCTATGAAATGCTTGGCTTCATCGCACACAGTAAATCTTAAATAGATTGTGAACCATTTATTATAAAGTCCTTTGGTAAAAAGGTCTATTTTCATGTTTTATTTTTCATTTTTGAGTGAATATTGCTGCCATTATTTAAGAGTTTAAGCATTTGCAAATCTCAGGAAAACACAAACACAGAGCATTATGTTGTATTGAACACCTTTTGGTCAGTGAGGAGAGACCAGGCAGTGTGGAAGCCAGGAACAGTGACCCATACAAAGAGCCTGATGGAGTGGGCAGGCAGCATAAGGCTAAGGTCCAGGGAATGTGAAAATCTGGCCCTAATTCCAGCAAGTGTGGTTCTGAGTGTACAATCAGGTGAGTGGGTCACAGCATCTGCAGAACCCACTTCCCAGACAAGAATGGAATGTGACAGGAACTGCTCAGTGTTCTCCCATTTCCCCCATGACCTTATCTGCACCCAACTCAGCCTTCTTTCCATCACTGCTGTCACACTAGATGTTACATTGGATGGCACTGTCCCTGCCTTGTCTGCACTCAACACCCTGCCACCTGAATCCCAGGCCTCCAGCTCATGCTGAGACTGTGCTGGGGAAATTCGTTCCTCTCTCCTATGTCCTTCTATGTTGCAGGCTCCTGCTGCTGCAGTGCAGACACTTGGTTAAGGTTTCCCAGCCCCACAACTTGCCTCTCATCCCTACCGTCTCTCCCCCTCTACAGTTAGGCTCCTTTAGGCAGGTTTGTTTGTTTTGTAGTACTAGGGGCATGACCCAGTGCCTCATGCAGGCTAGGTAAGCATTTCACCACTAAACTGTACCCCAGGCTCCTTTGTAAACTAACTTTCTTTCTTCCTTCCTTCCTTCCTTTCTTTCTTTCTCTTTCTTTTTCTTTCTTTCTTTCCTTTTTTTTTGGGTGATCTGTCCTTCAATCTGTCCAATCAATCAAGATCCTAAAGTGTATATATATGTATGTATATATATACATATATATACACACATACACACACACACACTTTATGATATATATATACACACATATATATGTATATGTATGTGTATAACCTTAGGATATATATATATATATACACACACACATATACATATATATGTGTGTATATATATACACATACATATACATATATACACATACATATACATATATATGTGTGTATATATACACATACATATGCATATATACGTATGTGTATATATATACACACACACACACATATGTGTGTGTGTATCAAACTCATTTTGTGTTGTCCTTATTATCTTTATTCTTAATGGAGAGAAATACAAACATTAAGAGTTTCTCAAAGGAGATGGAATTTAAAAATATTTAAGATGTGGGCATACATATATACACATATATATGTATATGTGTGTATGTGTATATATATACACATACACATTTAATGTGTGTATATATACACATACACATATGTAGGGCTGGGATTTAGCTCAGTTGGTAGAGCACCGCTCTGCAGTCTCTGAGGTCCCGAGTTCAATTCCCAGCACCGCAAAATGGGAGAAGGACCTGGCAATCCACTCCCAAGGCAATCCCGAAATAATCTGCCATTGAAAACCCTATGAGGGTCGCTATGAGTCGGACCCGACTCGACGGCACCTAACAACAACAACAACACATATGTATATATATATGTATATGTGTGTATATTATATATATATATATATATATATATATATATATATATATATTATATATATATCCTAAAGTTACAAAAAATAAACAGTGCAACTCTATAGTAGGATGTCTAAAATACTTTCAAGAAGTTCCTGGATTGATTTACCCTGTTACTATTTGCAATGTTTCTAATACCATAGTTAAGTCAATTAGGATGTGCCTGTTTTTTGTTACAGTTTTTTTTGTTGTTGTTATTTTTTAAGCTTCTTTTATTAGTAATTTTTAATGTATAACTTAACTCATTATGACATTTCCATGTTTACATTTCATTGTACATTGCTCACGTAACTTCCCTCTTACACTCCCATGGCCCTCCTCCCCCATCCCTACCCTCCCCACCAATGGTCACCATTCTACTTGTATGTCTTTTTGTATGAATATTTATCTATATATGTGCATCCAAATTTTGGGATAAGTCCAAACATTTTTCTACAGTGTTCTACCTTTTTACATTCTCAGCAGTATTATATTACATGAGTGATCTAGTCTGTTTGCATTATTGGCAGCATTTGGTATTATTACTATTTTTTATTTTAGCTATCCTAGTATGTTTTATTTTTTTCTATCTTCCCCTATTTTTCCAACATACTCATGAAGTTGTGCTGTTTACATTGAGATTGACCTCTCCTCCTTCATCCCTCCACATTGACCCTCCTCCCCCTCCCATCTTTTCCAATCTTTGCTTCCCTCTGTTAGACCCCTCCCTCCTTCTTTCCACACCTTAAATTGTCTCTTCCACACTAAGTTTAATTGTGCATTTTTTTATTTTGCAATTTATGTATAGGATTTTTTCCTTTCTTTAAGTTTGATTCAGCATGCACATATGAGTGAGAACATATGGTATTTCTCTTTTGGGACTTGTGTTCATTTGCTTAAGATGATGTTCTCCAATTCCATCCATTTTGATGCAAATGACATTATTTCATGTTTTAAATTGCTGAGTAGTATTCCATTGTGTATATGTACCATAATTTCTTATCCATTCTTCTGTTGATGGACGCCTTGCTTGATTCCATATCCTTGCTATTGTGAAAAGTGCTGCATTGAATATGGAGATGCAGGTGTCTCTGCGGTATGAGGACTCATCTCCCTTTGGGTATATTTTAGTAGTGGTATAATTGGGTCATATGGCAGTTCTATTTTTGGTTTTCTGAGGTATCTCCATATTGATTTCCAAAGTGAACCCATTTACAGCCCCACCAATAGTGTAAGAGGGTTCCTTTTTCTACACAACCTTGCCACCATTTGTTGTTATTTGTTTTATTGATCTTGGCCATTCTTACTAGAGTAAGGCGGAATCTCGGAGTTGTTTGGATTTGCATTTCCTTAATGACTAGGGATACTGAGCATTTTTAATGTGTTTCATGTCCTTATGAACTTCTTCATTTGAGAACTGTTTGTTCAGTTCCTTTGCCCACTTGTGTATTGGATTATTTGTTGTCCTGGGAATTGCTTTCTTGAATTCTTTGTAAATTCTGGAGATTAGTCCTTTGTCAGATATGTAGGATGCAAAGATTTTCTCCCATTCAGTGGGGCCTATAGCCACCTGATCTTTGACAAAGGAGCAGAGCAGGCAAATTGGAGAAAGGATAGCCTCTTCAACAAATGGTGCTGTGAAACTTGGATTTACACCTGCAGAAAAATGAAAACAGACCAGCGTTTCCCAATCTGCACAAGAGTTAACTCGAAATGGATAAAAGACCTCAACATAAAACCAGAAACCTTAAAATTACTACAAGAAAAGATAGGCAATATGCTCCAATATATAGGAATAGGAAAGCATTTCCTTAATAAGACTCCAATTGCTCAGGAAATTGCAACCAGAATAGATAAATACAATTACATGAAATTAAAAAGCTTATGTACAGCAAAGGAAACAATAGAGTTAAAATATTTTTCTTGAGATAGGGTCTTGCTAGGTTACATAGGCTTCCTCTGGCTTCCAATTCAAGGTGATCCTGGCTCCATCTCCCAAGCTGCTGGGATTCTGGGTGTGCACCACCTCACCAGGCCTTTAAGCAGTTCTGAATGCCAGTCTCCATTTTCACCTCCCATTCCCTCCTTTGTCCCTCCTCTCAGGCTCCCTTCTGCCCCAGGGCTCCCTACCCCTGCCCAGGCCACACATCTTTACTAGCACTCTCTCTCCTGCTCACCACCAGCCCTATGTGACCTGGTCCCTGCTCCTTCTCAGCCTCATTTCCTGTCCTATCCTCATCTGCCATCCAGCTCCTCCAGTCCCCTAGTCTTCAAATCCTCCAAACCCCTGCTCATCTCCAGATCTTTATACTTGTCCCCGTAACCTGGGGTTCTCCCTGCCAGCTCTCATGTCGATGGTTCATTCTCATCCCTCATGATTTGCCTCAGCTCTCCATCCTCAGAGACAAATTAGTACATGGTATGTGGCCTTGGGAATATTACTTCTCTGTGCTTTAGTTTCTTATCCATAATGGAATAAGCAATTGTGCTTACCTCCTTGTTGTAAGGATTACTATATAGGTCATATGAGAGAAAGGCTAGTACAGTAGTAATGTACAATTCATTATAGATAACTGATTACTGTCATTGGCATCATCATCTTCTGAGCTGTTTCCTTCTCTTGTGGGACTCACCATGAGCTGTGATTACCTAGTCTATTTACACATTGATTGTGTGCTGCATGTGTAGCATGATAGAATGTAAGACCCCAAAGGCCTCTACCTGGTCAATTTTGATAGCCTTCGCATCCTATTTGAGCCTGAAGCATGGGAGGGCTGAATACATTAACCAATTTCAACCCTTCTCTTTACTTCATACTGCATGTGACATTGTTGACCATGCCATCCTTCTTAAAATCCTCTCTTTGTTTCACTACCTTTCTATCTTCTGTTCATATCCTTGGTTGCCAGGAGTCATGTCTGTGAGGGTACAGGACAGATCAGGAGCATGGGGTTGGGTGGATACAACTGAAGTGAGATGCTGCTGTTCTATACAATAAATGAGGTTCTCACCCAAGCTCTGGTAAGAGGAAGGAGGAATGAGTGGGCTACTGATCATAATGGAAGAGGGGATCCCCAGGCAGAAGGAGTGGGCTGCGTACCAAGGGCTCAGGCTTACATTTAAGGCCCTAGGTTAATTCGGTATAGATCAACCCCTCTATGTGTCTGAAGGAGCTGGCATTAGATGTAGAAGAATCAACAAGATATGGTCTCAGCCAACAGGGATCTGTAAATGTAGATATACAAAACATAGATAAACATACTAGTAATTCATTATAGGAAGATTTAGTCAGAGGTGTGCAATGAGGAGGTTGGAATCAGTTGTTTGTATTATCTAGAGTAGAAGGAAGAGTAAAAATGTGAAACAAACCTTTTGAGTTTATCAAACCAACCAGGGAAAGATAAATAAACCTGAGGAAGTAGAATTTGCAAAGGTATAAAAAGATTTCTGATTAATAGTCAGTATGGTAGATGGAGTTGGCATGAAAGGACTCACTTTTCACTGCCTCCTACCCCGTAATTGGGGCTGGGATTTAGCTCAGTTGGTAGAGCACTGTGCTGCAGTCTCTGAGGTCCTGAGTTCAATTCCCAGCACCGCAAAAATGGGAGAAGGGCCTGGCAATCCACTCCCAAGGCAATCCTGAAAAAACAGCCATTGAAAACCCTATGAGGGTCGCTATGAGTCGGATACCGACTCGATGGCACCTAACAACAACAACAACCCCGTAATTATAGAAATATTTAGCATTTCTGTGGTTTTTATAAAGTATATGCAAAGTTTGGAGGAGACAGTCTTATATGGATTTTCAATTAACTTTATTTTAGAATAAATTGCTTATCTAATTTATGTATTGATTTAATAGATGGAGCTACTAGTTAATCTTGAGACTTCTGACTATTGAATTTCAACTCTTACAATGGTGGTGGTTTTAGAAGGCACAGGGCATAGATGGGTGGATATGAGCTTGGCTGGGTGAGGTCATACATAGGTGGATATGAGCATGTTGGGTGAATTGACTGAGTGGTTAGATGGATAATTGGGAGAATGAGAAGATGTCAAGAAGAGGTTTTGCAGTGGTATTATTTTATTGAAGTTCTATTTGAATAATGTACATGGATGCAATGGTAACATGATGTTCCTTTATGTCCATTTCAAGTTTTGCTATCATAATATCAGTAGTTATTGAGTATCCACTGTGTATCATATATTCTAAGTTCTTTTCATGTATTATCTCTAACTACCCTGGAAGGACAGTTTGAGGAAACTGAGACTTGGAGAAGTTGTTACCCAAGATAACATAG
The DNA here is from genome assembly GCA_007922755.1 of Pedetes capensis. Lineage (NCBI taxonomy): Eukaryota > Metazoa > Chordata > Mammalia > Rodentia > Pedetidae > Pedetes > Pedetes capensis. The sequence continues at coordinate 25,388 of VMDO01016878.1, read as the reverse complement.
AAAGTAAAGCCTGGATTCAAAGCTCCAGTTACTTAAATCTAAAGCTCCATTGGGGGAAGGATCTGGCAGCCCACTCCCAAAAAACAATCTGCCATTGAAAACCCTATGAATAGCAGGGAAGCGCTAACAATACTGTTTGGCCTATTGTATATATGGTCACTATGAGTCAGACACCGACTCCACGGCACCTGACAACAACAACAACAACAACAACAACAACAACAACAACAAAGCTCCTTTACTGGCTGTAAAGTAGTCTGGGAAACGTAATTTCTAGCTTTCCACTTCAACAGTACAGGAAGTTGGAATGGATATTGAGTAAGGCAATCAACTTCATCTGCAATAACCACCTCTGGTTACAATTCTGGCAAAAGAATGGTGACCTGAGTTTATAGGACAGGGCTGCATCTGGCTCATTTACTCCTCTGTCCCCAGCTCAGGATATAGGGCCTGCCACATAGTATGCTCACAATATGTGTGAAATTAAACTTCAGGTCACCCATTTTATTAATTTATATATACATTTAAATGTATACTCTCTCTTGCCATAGTTCATATTAGCTGGAGATCTTTTTTACTAATGACAAATGTGTATGTAAAATACAATGGGGTGGCGAACAAAAAGAGGCTCACTAATTCTATTTATTTTTGTTTGTTTTGTTTTTTCATGCATTGGGTATAGCTCATACAAACATGGTACCTTATGTCCACTTGTACTTAGTAAATTAAATCAGTTACTAGGCCAGTATGAAAACATTAATAATATTTATACAGCCACAGAAGTCACCAATATGAAATTACATTCCTTTTAGTCTTCACCTTTCAATTTTTAGAAACTGGAATTAATTTCAAAGGGAACATGTCTGGCCATGGTATGAGTGGGCAAATTACAGGATATTCTATAGCGGGATTAGTTTGATTTAAAACTAATTCCCTGAGCAGAATCAAACTTATACTTCTTATCATCTCTAAAATGGAAAATATTTCCTTTAAGATGTTTTAATTGAAAATGCTTTTAGAATATGTGTGTATGTATAAAACTGTCTCTTAATTATAAAGATATAAATTTAGCTGAGCACAGTGGTGCACACTTTAATTCTAGCGAGTCAGGAGGTAGAGGTAGGACAATCAAACCCTGCCTCAAAATAAAAAGTTAAAAAGGGGCACTTGCAAAGTATGGGAGAGGCCTTGGGTTGAGCCCTCCAGTACTGCAAAAATACACAAATTTAAATAAATGAGTAAATAAATAAATAAATAGTTAAAGCTTGACCTGAGATTTAATTGACAATCAGAATTGTGTAGCTATGGATTGTCTGATGGTGAGGACTATTAGGATTTTGTTGGATGGTCTGATCAACTAAAGCAATTCAAGAAGCAAAGCCACACCTCTCAGAACACCTCTGAGTATCCCAAAAGTGTTTTGGGGTGACAACTCACTCTAAAAATTCTTTAAATTAAATAAGATAAAAGAGGTCTTTAGCATCTTCATCCGTAGAGCTCTGCTCAGAGGAAGGATCATGGAACTCTGACCTGTCTGTTGGGTCCTCTGGTAGATCTGGTTACAACTTAGAGAATGTCTGGCCCTGGAACCAAAGTAGGGAATAGGGAATTCTGGGTTCATTCAGGAAACATGGAGCAGAGGTTGTTGACCTTTGTTATCCAGGTAATCTTGTCTTCCACATCAATTTAATTGCAAGATTTATCCTAATCCATTTTGCCTCTAAAGTAGTTACTTTTTAAAAGTGTAACTATCATATATATATATATATATATATGTATATATATATATATATATATATATTACACATTAAAGGTTAGCTACTCTTATCATCCAGGGTAATCTCCTCATCTCAACATCCATCATTTATTTATATGTGCTAAGTCTTTTTTTTTTTTTTTTTGCCATATGAGGTAATGTTCACAAATTTCAGAGATTGAGGCATGAATGTCTTTTGGGGAGAGCTATTATTCATCCTAACACATATGCCATCTGACAGTGTACTAAAACCCAAACCTAATTACCACTTATTTCTTTCTGACTTAATATCTTAAACCTGTTGTTGTTAGATGCCACTGAGTGGGGTTCAACTCATAGTGACCCTATGTAAAGGGGAGAAACACTACCCAACTCTGTGCCATGCCCTGCGCTATTGTCAATGCTTTTCTGCTATTCATAGGGGTTTTGATGGCTGATTGTTTCAGGTGTTGGCTTCCAGGTCCTTCTCCCAATCCTGCAGCACCTGGTGTTGTTCCCAGGCAGTCTCCCATCCAAGGACTAACCAGGCTCAATCCTGCCTGGTTTTTGAGATCTGAGATTGGATGCTAGGATTTATTTGATACCATTTGAATTTAAAGAAGTTTATTTTAAAAGATTATTGTTGGGGGTACTTCTGATGTCACATTTTTTGTTTCTTAAATATTTAGAGCAATTTACAAGTTTTCAAAAATCCTAAGGATTGGATTTGAATTAAATTTTATTGTGACCATTTTGTATATTTTATTGAACTTGCTATATTATCATGTGTTTCTGCATGGTTTTGGTCAGTCATGTGGAAGCTGCAAGATCTTGAATCTGGAATGATTCAACTGTGTTTAATTTTTACCACTCTGGGACTGATGGGTTTCATTTTAAACTAGATTATGGCTGAATTAATGCTTTTTTGATGGATCTATATAAAGAGGTCATTAAATATATCTGAACTGACCTTGAGCACAGTTACTGAATTACTGCTGACCTTTAAATAGAAAAACATGTAGCCTTTCAGAATCTAAATTTTCAATACAATAATTATCCCAGAATTTTTCTTATTGTGACTTTCTTAATACCATGTATCTCACTAAACTATTGAAAAATTTTCCTTTTTCTAGTAAATATTTTGGTGAAAGTTAGAAAATGTAGTCTGAACTCAAACTCCCTTAGACTTGGATTACCTTCTGCTGTTGTTTTAAATATAAACTACAGACACTTGGGACATAGTTGTAGTTCTTTTAGTGGCCACATATCTATAATACACTTAGCACTTGTACTGAGCACAGACTCTATGCCAGCTACAATGCAAGGGATGAGCTGGATATAATGATATTTAAGACTAGATCCCTGTTTCCTCTGGACTTTGAGCTCTGGGGTAGGGCTAAGTCTTACTTAACCTTAATTTCCAGCACGTATTCAGCTCTCTGGCACATAGTCAGGTCAGTGGCAACTCACAGTTAGGTCACATTTCTTCATTAGACAGAATTCGTTTAGTGAAGAAATTTTTGTTTATTAAATAGGTGTTGAGTGAACAGTTTAGAAATTGAGCTCCTTTTGAAATCAGATAACTAAGATGCAATGTTATCTTCAAATCCCTTCCAAGTGGCGCAGAGGCAATATAAACAGGGTGGTTTAGGACCCCAGAGAAGGGAGCCATCAGCTTGGTCAAGGAGGGATGGAAAAGAGTTTGTAGAAAAGTAGTCATGGGAGTGAAGTCCTGGAGGAAAAGAGTCCAATTCACTGAGTAACCACTTTTCTGAATTTACTTGATTCATTTTGCTGTTTGGTTTTAATGGACTGGTTTTCATTTGGTATTTATAATAGCACTCAAAGGAATGTCGGTTTTGTCCCTGTACCAGCAACTTGCTGCTTGTGCTGGCAAAAGCAGAGATGGAGTCACTGGGGGGGGGGGGGGGCAGGGGACAGGCAGGGAGCAGTGCACACACAGCTCAGCTCTCCCAGGAGTCCAGGACCAGGACAAGGGGAGACATGGGCTAGAATGTCTGGTGAAAAGAGGGAGGAAGAAACTGAGGCTGCTGCTTATTTCTAAGAATGTATTTGTAAAAAGTCTTTATAATTGAGAATATATTCTTTGGAATATTTGTTCCACAAGTGCATCCCTTTCTGTGATCCAAATCTTCCTTCTCTCTGAGCTTCTTCTTCATCTTGGCCCAAGGAGAGGGCCTCTTTGTCTCCCTCGGTCCTTTCCAGCTGCAGCAGCAGGAAGCAGAGTTAGAGACAAATAAAACATTCCTTAAATGCTGTTATGAAAACAAAATGAAAACTGGTCAACTAAAAGTTTACATAAGTCTTTAAAAGCTATTGAACCTGTGCCATCCAATGTGAATTGCTGTAAACTTCATAAATAGTTCAAAGGAACAAGAAAATTTGGCAAATTGGCTTTGTGGAAAATTGGCTTTCTGTAGTTGAGTTTTGATGAATTAACCTTAAACTAATCTTGAAGGATTATACATGTTCACCTAGCCAAATGGAGGTAGTACATTCTACATACAGAGTCTAAAATTAGAAAATATAAGAAATTGGAGAAATAAGTCAGGGATAGCCATATTCATTCCTTTACCAAAGTATTAGAGCACAGATCTTGCCCTCATAAAGGGAGCAGTTTGGTCCACAGGAAGCTTATGCTGTTCCTTTTTGTGTAAATATCTGCTAATTTTGTTTTTAATTTTAAAACACATACATTCACAAACAAACATACTCTCCAAAGAAAATATTTTTAGATGATGGATACAGATACCCCAGATAGGACATAGAATGATGATAATTAAAATTAAACAAACTAAGTATATGTCTCAAGAAATTAGAAAATATCCAAGAAGTTGAACAAAATTTCAATAGGAGATAAAAAGCAGAAAATGAAGAATAAGAAAATTATAAGGCAAATAAAAATTAATGAGTGATCTCAACAACTACTTCTTACAAAAGTCCAATAAGATACCCAGGTGCCATGGTGCACGCCTATCATCTCAGGGACTCGGGAGGCTGAGGCAGGAGGATCAGAGGTTCAAAGCCAGAGGTAGCATGCACAACCCAGCAAGAACCTGTCTCAAAAATAAAAAATAGGGGCTAGAAGTACAGGCCAGTGGTAGCCTAGCATGTGAGAGGCCCGAGATTCAACACCCAGTACCACAAAATAATAATAGTAGTAGTAGTAGTAGTAGTAGTAGTAGTAGTAGTAGTAGTAGTAGTAGTAATATTCAATAAGATATATAAACCTTTGGCAAGTCTCACCAGAAAAAAGGATAAAGAACATCACTGCAAATATTATGAATGGCAAAAGATACACTATCATAGAGATTAAATGTAAGTGAAACAACCATGCACAACTTTGTTATTCTAGAAATATGTCTAGACAAAATAGATTAAGTTAACCAAAATCAGTTTAAGAAAAGGATAAAAATCTAAATAAACCAGTAACTAAAGAAATAACTTTAAAAGTTTGAAATTTTATTTCCTTAGAGGCACTAGATTCAGTAGGTTTCACTGAGAAGTTCTATAGATCAACAAAAATATTAAACTATATAGCCTCCTCTCAGGTATGGCAAGGATAAAATCCAAAATAAACTATCGAAATGGGCTGGGAGTTTAGCTCAATGATAGAGCACAAGTCCCCAGGTTCAATCCCCAGCACTGCAAAAACAAATAAATAACAAAATAATAAATAAATGATCTGTTAATTACATTGATTCTAGAACATGTGAAGAAAGTAACAGAATACTATATTAAACAGTGATTTAGTAGAGTTTTCCCTGTGTGATTCAAGAATAATTCCAGGTAGGAAATCCATTTATACAGTCAACTACAGTAGTAGGTTATGGGAGAAGAATGTGGCAATCCAGTCCCAAAGCAATCCCTAAACAATCAGCCATTGAAAACCATATGAGGGTCACTATGATTTGGACATGACTTGATAGCATCTAACAACAACAAATAGCAGTAGGTTAAAGGAGAAGAAACATAAGTGTTTATTTCTACAGATACAAAAAGATAAAATTTACCATTCCTTCTAATAAAAACTCATGGTAATAAAAGATAAATTTGCTTAATATGATAAAAAGACTTTTACAAAAACAAAAATCATGCCTGTTACTAAAACTTAAAGGTAGTCTCATTAAAGTGAGGAATAAGACAAGGAAATAGTAAAACTATTCAGAATATTTCATTTTTTTACTTTTCAGACATCTGAGAGAATTGTGCTATTTTCCACCCCTTTGACATTAACATTTAGTGTGGTTTGTTTAAACCAATGAGTTGCAACAGAAGTGATATTTGTGGCCCCTTCAAGATCAGAGTAATTATTTCTGGCTACAGACCTCCACTTCTTCCATTGTGATTACAGAAATATATATTGGGGTGAAGTTTCCATTAGTTTGAATCCTGAGGGATCATATGGGCAAAGTGTTCATCAACCTGGGTTGAATATGTGTATGAGGGGAAAATGCACCTGAGTTATATAAAGGTGCCAAAACATCTAGTATATCTTCCCTATCCTAGCAGGATATGCCAAGATATTCTCTAGATACTTGAAGTTATTGATAGTACCAAACTCTGTAGACTTTGTTTTATCCATATGTACATATCTATGATAAAGTTTTATTTATGAATTAGGCATAGTAAGAGATTAATAGTAATAACTAATAATAAAACAGAATAATTATAAAATATACTTTAATAAAAGTTATTTAAGACTTAGGGTTAACTTCTGGAATTTTTCATTTAATATTTTCAGACCATGGTTCCCCACAGGTAACTGGAACTAAAAAAAACAAAAACAAAAGCATACTCAGTACTCTGCTGAGCTTGTCTTATTACCACAGCCCAATCTAGCCTTCCCTGATGAATAAGGATATCTCTCCTGGTACTTGATGCATTCTAGGGTAATCAGAACTATAAGGGAATGAAGAAAATCAGCACAAATATTAGGAAAAGAGAAAGTTTCTCATTATTTGTGAGATTATCTACTTAAAATACGAAGATGATTACCTTGTGTAACTGCGTTAGTATTTCTGATGCAGTCTTAAACCATAGTGGTAATAGGGACCATTCGTGCTTTGTCCCCGAGTAAGGCTGCTCTAGTGTTTCTTATGAAACATAATATTAATTTGAGGACTGAAATAAATATATTTTAATGTTTAAAGATGTATCCATTAAAAATTCTTTGTTAAGAATTTTATCAAGAATAGATATCAAAAGCCTTTTTAGCGCATATGGAGGGGATTATATAATTTGCCTCCTTATATCTATTAATTGGGAGATTATATCAATAGATCAATAGATTTTATAATACTGAAACTCTTGCAGATTTGTAATAAATTCCCCTTGAAAATGATGCATTATTCTTTTTTCTTTTTTGCAAAAAGGATGTTGCTGTGTAGACCAGGCTGTAGCAGAAGTTGCTATGTAGACTAGGCTGGCCTTAAACTTAGATCAATCTTCCTGCCTCAGCCTATTGAATGCTGGGATTATATGTGTGCATCACTGTGCCCAGCTCACATTATTATTTCCAATGTGCTGCTAAATTTACTTAGGAGTTTTCTTCAATATTCATATATAAAATTGGAGACTTTGCCTTTTTACTTTATTGGATTTTGCCATCATTATCCTGCTTCCATCATTAAAAAAAATCTAGAATTCATTTTAAATAGCATGGGATATAACTGGTTTTGGGGGTAGGTCTTGCAGAATTCCCTTGAGAAATCATTTTTACTTGTTTTGGCTGGGAAACATGGGCAAGAGGTGACAGTAGCTGTTTGATAAATTCCTCTGTTTCTTCTATGGAAATTATCCTGTTCAGCTTTTTGTTGTTTGTTTGTTTGTTTTGTTTTTGGCAGCACTGGGAATTGAACCTATGATCTCACACTATCACACTACATACTGGTCAATGTACCACTGAGCTACATAGTGCTGTTAAAATTGTGTGTCCTTTCTAGGGTCAGTTTTAGCAATAGTCCCTAGAAAATAGCTCATTTTATTAAGATTTTTTTAATTTTTATTTGTGGTTATTTCTCCTTATTGTTTCTGATTTTATTAGCACATTCTTCATTTTTTTCTTGACTAAGTTAGCTAGCATTTTATCTACTTTATTGACATTTCTCAAAGTGCCAACTTTCAGTTTTTATTTTCCAACTTCTTAAGTTCTGCTTTTATCTTTATTGATTCCTCCTTTGGTTTTGTTCATTTTTGTTTTGTTTATTTTCTAACTTCTTAAGTTGAATGCTAAATTCATTTATTTTGAGTCTTTCATATTTATAATAGAAATATTTAAAGCTATGATTTGCTCTCAGTATTGCTTTAGCAGTCTGAAGTTTTCTCATCATTGTGTTTTAGAATGTTTTGTGATTTTAGTTTTGTGTTTTCCTCTTTGATTCAAAAAGTTTTTTCTTGTTTGTTTGTTAATTAATTAATTAATTAATTAATGTTGATACTTGGAGTTTGAACCCAGGGCCTTGCACATACTTTGCAAGTACTCTGGCACTGGGCTGCACTCCCAGTCCAATTTTTTTTTTTTTTTTTTTTTTTTTTTTTTTTTTTTTTTTTTTTAATTTTGAGTCAGAGTCACAGGCTGCCTCTGGCCTTGAACGTGTGATACACCTGCCTCAGCATCTCAAGTTGCTGGGATTACAGGCCTGTGCCACTGTGCCTGGCTTCAAAAAGTATTTAAATGAGATTGTTTTCACCAAGAGATGTTGGCTTTTTGTTTTCTGATTTTATTAGTTTGTAGTATTGCATAGTAATCAGAGAATGTTGTCCAAATCATTTTATTGTTTGTAATGTATTGAGGTCTTCTTTGGGTCTTAGTGTATCAACTTTTGTGAATATATCATGGGTACCTAGTAAGGATGTGTTTCTTTGTTTAGCTGTTTTCCTCTTAATCTGTCATGGCCTGAGAGAGATGAATAACATTTCCTTTGATTAGCAAGTTTTAATTTCTCTTTGTATCTCTTTTACTTGCCTGGAGCATAAATAATCATAACTGTCATACCTTCATTCTGAACTACCTTTGATATTAATAATAACCTAACAACAACCACCCCTGGTATTATAAAGTTCCCTTCTTTGCCTCATTTATTCTGACTTCTACATTCTCTGATATTAGATTATAGCCTTTGATTTCCTTCTTACTTTCCTTCTTCCTTCCTTCCTTCTTCCTTCCTTCCTTCCTTCCTTCCTTCCTACCTTCCTTCTTTCCTTCTTTCCTTCCTTTGTTCCTTCCCATTTGCCTGATATACTAGTTGCCTTTATTGGAAATTCTGAAATACTTTAATTAAGGGTACATCTCTTGAAGATAGTGTACAGTAGATTTAATAAACCAATATGAAATCCCTTTTATCTGACTTAAGTCCATCTATGCATATCAATGCCTGCAGCTGTACTATTGTGGATCTGATCTCAGATCTCAGAAGATAAGCAGAGTCGGGCCTGGTTAGTACTTGGATGGAAGACCACCTGGGAACACAAGGTGCTGTATTCTTGGGAGAAGACCTGGTAATCCACTCCCAAAAGACAATCAGCCATTGAATACCCTATGAATAGCAGAGAAGCACTGACAATAGTGTTTTGCCTGTTGTACATAGGGTTGCTATGAGTCAGACACCAACCTGATGGCACCTAAAAACAACAACATGCATATAATATGATAGATATATTTGTTTTATTATTTAATGCAATGTTTTCTGAATTTATACATTGTTTTTAAATCTTTGACAATAAACCTGTTTTCTGTTTCTTTGGTCTGCTTTTTATATGTCTCTACTGCTATTAAGAAAAGTTTGTGGTTTTGTTTTCATTGTTACTTTTGTAATTATAGCTTTCTTTAATACTCTTAGTTCCTCACAAATCTAGATAAGTATTACAGATAAGCAGAATCAATATGATAGATGGATGAACAGATAGATAAAATGGAATTGTCTCATATGATTATGGATGCTAAGAAGTCCTATGAGATAAAATGGAATTGTCTCATATGATTATGGATGCTAAGAAGCCCTAAGATCTTCAGTTGGCAAGGCTGAGACCTAGGAGAGCCAATGACATAGTTCTAGTACAAGTCCAAAGGTCTGAGATTCAGGAGATCCAATGGTATTAGTTTCAGTTCAGTACAAATTCTTCAGAACCAGGAGAGCCAATGGAGTAAGGTCCCATTTGAGTTCCATATGAAGGCAGGAGAAAAATAGTGTCCCAGCTCAAAGACAGGCAGAGAGAAAGAGAGAGAGAGAGAGAGAGACAGACGGACAGACAGACAGACAGAGAAAATGTGTAAATGCTCCCTTACTCTTCCTTTTTGTCCCATTCAGGCCTTTAACTAATTGGATAAAGCTCCAACCACATTGGAGAAGCAAACTGCTTTACTTCACATACTCATTCAAAGTTTAACCTCATCCACAAACACACTTATAAACACACCCAGAATAGTGTCTAAACAATACGTGGATACTCCATGACCTAGTCAAGTTGACATTAATCATGGTATGTCTACCTCTTTTCAATTTAGCACTTTTACACATTTCTTTCAACCCTACTTAATCTCCAAATAAAGACAATAACAAGTCCATAATTCCTACTAATGTGATATAGCTATTCTGTGTGGAACAAAAATAGCTCTGACTCCTTCCCCAGAATAGGAGGTAGTCCTTGATATCCCATAAGTTAAACATTATGATCTAAAATTAACAATATTTAAGTGCTATGATATAAAATCAAACTTTTTAATTAGGGAAATAAGAAAGGGAAAAACAAAGATATTTGATGTTCATGTATCTATTTATTTGTTGTGAATGTTTGTGGTTCGCATAAAAAATTAGTTTTGAAATGTTTGTTTCATGTCCATAATAGAATAAGGAGAAAATACTTATGACAACTACTGTCCTTGTTTCTATTACTGGTCATGTCATTGTAATGGGTATTTATACTGTTCTGTGTTCCTTTTTTTTTTTTTTTTTTTTATAAAACATCTCAGCTGGTTGTGGTTCTTTACCTGGTGAAGTGGCCCAAAATTTCATTGCTAAAGAATTGAGACATTACTTGTCCTACATGGATTGGTTTATTGTAGTTTTAATCACAGAGTATAGTAATGGTAAGAGATACTCTGAGGGCTTTCCTCTCCCACATGTTTGCCAGTTTGCCTTATTGTAGGGGCTTGCATGTTGTAGTGAGGCTGAAAGCTATGCCACTGGTATCTCAGATATCAGCAGGGTTACCCATGAAGGACAGATTTCAGCTGAGCTTCCAGACTAAGACAGACTAGGGAGGAGAAACTGGCAAACTACTCCTGAAACAACTAGCCATTAAAAACCCTATGAATAACAAAGAAACACTGTCAGATATAGTGCCAGAAAATGAGCCCCATAGGTTAGAAGGTGCTCAAAAGACTACTGGGGAAGAATTTCCTCTCAAAGTAAAGTCTACCTTGATGATGGAAATGGAGTAAAGCCCCAGGGACCTCCATTTGCTGATGTAGCACAACACATTGAGGAGAAACAACTGTAAATATCCATTAATAACTGTGATGTGGAAGGTACATAGTATGAATCTAGGAAAAACAGAAACCATTAAAAGAGACATGGAGTACATAAACATTGACATTCCAGGCATCAGTGAGCTAAAATGGACTGGAATGGGCCATTTTCAGTCAGATAATCATATGGTCTACTATGCTGGGAATAACAAACTAAAGAGAAATGGGATTATATTCATCATCAAAAAAGACATCTCAAGATCTGTCTTGAAATACAATGCTGTCAGTAATAGAATAATATCCACATGCCTATGAGGAAGACAGCCTGCAGCTGTAGCCCTGTGGCATCTGATCCCGTCAGATCTTGGAAGCTAAGCAGGGTCAGGCCTGGTTAGTACCTGGATGGGAGACCTCCTGGGAACACCAGAAGCTGTAGGCTTGGGAGAAGGACCTGGCAACCCCCTCCCAAAAATCAATCTGCCATTGAAAACCCTATGAACAGCAGAGAAGCACTGACAATAGTGTTTCCCCTGTTGTACAGAGGGTCACTATGAGTCGGATACCGACTTGAAGGCACCTAACAACAGGAGGAAGACAAGTTAATATGACAATTATTCAAATTTATGCACCCACCACTAAGCCCACAGATGAAGATAAGGAAGATTTCTACCAACTCCTGTAATCTGAAATAGATCTAACATGCAATCGGGACGTACTGATAATTACTGGTGACTGGAATGCAAAAGTTGGAAACAAAGAAGAAGGCTCAGTAGTTGGAAAATATGGTCTTGGTGTTGGAAATGATGCTGGAGATCACATAATAGAGTTTTTTCAGAACAATGACCTTTTCATAGCAAATGCATTTTTTCCACTAACATAAACAGCAACTATACACATGGACTTCACTAGATGGGACATACAGGAACCAAATTGATTACATTTGTGGAAAGAAATGATGGTAAAGCTCCATGTCAAATGTCAGAACAAAACCAAGTGGTAATTGTGGATCAGAACATCAACTTCTCATATGCACGTTCAAACAGAAACTGAGGAAAATTAGAACAAGTGTACAAGAGCCAAGGTATAACCTTGAGTATATCCCACCTCAATTCAGAGACCATCTCAAGAACAGGTTTAATACATTAGACACAAATGATAGAAGACCAGATGAGTTGTGGCATGACATAAAAGATATCATTCATGAAGAAAGAAAAAGGTTATTTAGAAGACAGAAAAAAAAAAGAAAGAAAAGACCAAATTACATGTCAAAAGAGACCATGAAACTTGTCCTTGTATGTAGAGTAGCTAAAGTAAAAGGAAGACATGATGAAGTTAAGGAACTAAACAGAGATTTCAAAAGGAAGCTTGAGAAGACAAAAGCAAATATTATAAAGATATGTGCAAAAAGCTGGAGACAAAAAACCAAAGGGGAAGAACACACTCTGTGTTTCTCAAGTTTAAGGAAGTGAAGAAAAAATTCAAACCACAAGTGGCAAAAGTGAAAGATTCTATAGGGAAAATATTAAATGATGCAAGCAACATCAAAGGAAGATGGAAGGAATACACAGAGTCATTATACAAAAAAGAATTGGTAGATGACCAACCATTTCAAGAGGCTGCATATGAAGAGGAACCAATGGTATTGAAGGATAAAGTGGAGGGTGCCTTGAAAGAACTGGTAAAATACAAGGCTCCAAGAATTGATGGAGTATCAATAGATAGAGATGTTTCAATAAATAGATGCAGCACTGGAGGTGTTAACATGTTTATGCCAACAAATTTGGAAAATAGCTATCTGGCCAACTGACTGGAAGAGATCCACATTTGTGCCTATTCCCCAAAAAGGGGATCCAACTGAATGTGGAAACGATCAGACAATATCCTTAATATCACATACAAGCAAAACTGTACTAAAGATCATTCAAAAGTGATTGCAGCAGTATATAGACAGGGAGTTGCTGGAAAGTCAAGCCAGTTTCAAAAGAGGGCAGGGAACCAGGGACATCATTGGTGATGTCCAATGGATATTAACTGAAAGGAGAGATTATCAGAAGGATGTCTATCTATGTTTTATTGACTATGCAAAAGGATTTGACTGTGTGGATCATAACAAATTATGGATAACACTTTGAAAAATGGGAATACCAAAGCACATAAATATACTCATGAGGAATCTGTACATGAACCAGGAGGCACTTGTTCGAATAGAACAAGGAAACATTACCTGTTTTAAAGTTGAGAAAGGTGTGCATCAGGGCTGTATGCTTTCACCATCTCTTCACTTTATATGCTGAGCAAATAATCCAAGAAGCTGGACTTTGTGAAGAAGAACATGGCAACAGGATTGGAGGAAGACTCATTAATAGCCTGCATAATGCAGATGACACAACTCTGCTTGCTGAAAGTGAAGAGGATTTAAAACATTTACTGATGAAGATCATAGAACACAACCTTTAGTATGGATTGTGACTAAACATCAACAAAACAAAAATCCTTACAACTGGGTCAGTATGCAACTTCATAATAAATGCAAAAAAGATTGAGATTGTCCATGGTTTTGCTTTACTTTCTTCTACAATCAACACCTATGGAAGCAGCAGTCAAGGAATCAAAAGATGCATTGCTTTAGGAAAAACTGTGGCAAAAGATCTCTTTAGAGTATTGAAAAGGAAAACATTGAAGACAAAGGTGTGCCTGACTTATGCCATGGTATTTGCAGTTACATCATATGGTTGTGAAAGCTGTACATTGAACAAGGGAAACAGGAAGAATTGATGCTTTTGAATTATGATGCTGGAGATGACTATTGAATATACTATGGACTGCCAAAAGAACCAACAGACCTGTCCTAGAAGAAGTGCAACCAGAGTGCTCCTTGGAAAGCAAGGATGGCTAGACTGGGTCTTATATATTTTGGACATGTAGTCAGGAGAGACTAATCCCTGGAGAAAGACATCATGTTTGGGAGAGTGACGGGTCAATGAAAAAAAAGGAAAACCTTCCACCAGATGGATTGACGCAGTGTCTGCAACACTGGACTTACACATAAATAAGATCGTGTGCCTGGCACGGAATTGGGGAGTGTTTTGATCTGCTGCACATAGGGTCGCTATAAGTCAGACTTGACTTGACAGCACCTAAAAACGACAATAAGGGCTTTCCTTCATTTCAGACACACTTCTTTATCTCCACTGTGGAATACCAGTTAAAGTTCCCTGTGCTAGTCAATATAGTCACCCCAGCCAGCATAGTATTTCACTTCTTTGCCTATTGATTCAGAGGCATGAAGAGCCCAAATTTGCCAGGCAACAGGCTTAACTTCTAGTATTACTTAATCATTGTTGTGTCTCTCCTTTGAAGCTTTCCTCCTTTTGGAACTATGACCATTAAGCAATCAAGGCATAACATTGTGGGAATACAAAAGAAACATTTTGCTAATGAGTCACTAGGGGCAATAAAGTGTGGTTGCACTCCCATTTCCACCCTGACTCCTGGGCCCATGAAGCCTAAATATGAGAGAAACATTACTGTGTACTGGGCCCTTATTTAACATGTATAGCCGTCTGGAGAATGTTTCCCCAGCCCTGCAAGGTGTTGCCACCTAGCTGTTGTTGTAACTGAATCTTCAGAAACCATTCCACTGTTCCATCACACCAGCTGTTTTAAGATGGAGAGGGACATCATATGGTAGTGAATTCCATGAGCATGGGATTATTGCTGTACTTCTTTGTAGAGTGAGTTTCTTGATTAGAAGAAATGTCATGTTGGGTACCTTGATGGTGTGAGCCCATGGGAAGTAGTTTTGGCAGAAGCATTGCATACAGTGAAATAAAATATGAAATCAAATCCATATTGAAAGTTAGTGTCCATTCCAGTAAAAATTCAACATTGCCTCTCCTGTTATGGAAGCTTAATTCAATCAACCTCCCTCTAGGTAGTTTGCTGATCACACTAAGGAGTGACTCTGTGTTGGGGACCCTGTGTTGGTCTCCGCTGCTGACAGATTGGGTGCTCAGCGGTGGCATCCACAAAGACAACCTTTGTGAGTGGAAGTAGGTATTGCCAGGCCCATACATAACCTCCATCCCTGCCACTTTGGCCAATTTGTCCCTGATCCCATTGGGTAGTGACAGGGGTGGCTAGCAGAAGAGGCTGCCTGGTACTGACAGAAAGGGCCATCTGATCCACTTTATTAAAAATCCTTCTAAAATCTATAAAATCACTCTTTGGTGAGCAATCACATTGGAAACAAATGTCCTCGCAGTTGTTTTTGGCTTGAGATTTGGTCGGCCCATATGTTGTTGTTGTTTTTAGGTGCCGTCGAGTCGGTATCCGACTCATAGCGACCCTCATAGGGTTTTCAATGGCTGACTGTTTCAGGATTGCCTTGGGAGTGGATTGCCAGGCCCTTCTCCCATTTTTGCGGTGCTGGGAATTGAACTCGGGACCTCAGAGACTGCAGTGCAGCACTCTACCAATTGAGCTAAATCCTAGCCTGGTCAGCCCATATAGTGAGGTCTGTCTACACACATCTTTCCCGAATTTCTTTGTCACCAGTTTTACAGTTATGTTCCTTGCAAGTCCCTCACCATCTGATTAGATGAAGGCCACAGGCCATAGGCCACAAATTAGCATACAATCATGCATCCAGCCATTTCTCTTTCTATGCAAAATATAAAAACATATGCCCAAAGTTCTGTCCTCTGGGAAGATTCTTTTCGTTTTTCAGAAGGTCCTAGAAAGGGGATCTAGTGCTGCATATTGTGTGAGGTGCCTGCATATTGTGCATAACCATCTGTGAACCAGGCCTAAGTCTTCTCTTCCTCTGTCAGTTGGTAATAAAGAACTCTCCATGAAGCCACAAATGGAGGCTGGAAAAAAAAAGATGTGTCCTAAAAGGCCCATTCTCTGTTTTCTTGATTTTGCCTCTGTATGTGATCCTACTGATATTGAGAGACTTGTAATTTCACTCTCACTATTACTTTTATAACTATAGTTTTATTCAATATTTTTATTTATTCACATATTTAGACATTATCTTGTTGTTAGGTACTGTGGAGTCCAGTGTGACTCATAGCGATCCTCATAGGGTTTTCAGTGGCTGAATTTTTTTGAGATTGTTTTTGGCAGTGGATTACCACATCCTTCTCCCATTTTAGTGGTGCTGAAGATTAAATCCAGGTCCTCAGAAAGTATGGAGCAGCATTCTACCAACTGAGCTAAACTCCAGCCCCAGATATTTTCTAGTAGTTCCCCTAAATGAACAATGATAAATTAGGATTTTTCTTATCTTTTCTACTCTCTCTACTTCATCTCTATCATCTAGCTATAGAACTTACCTTGCTATTGTTAAATATTAATCCAATATTATTAAATATGTCATTTTAAATGACATTATTTTACTCCAGATAGTACATATGGGGGAATCAATGTATTTTCCTGTCATTTTCTTTCCCCTTCCTTTTCCAATTTTTTAATGGTATATTTTCTACCATGTTAGGGCATTCAGTATTTACATTTTTAATGTTACTCTGATTTCTACATTTTTTTGTCTTAGCTCTACATTTTACATATAAACCTGAATCAACGGCACCTAACAACAACATTATATTATGTATGGGTGAATTTATGAGAATAATTTTTAGAAATTCAGTTATGTATCTGCTTTAGGTAAAATTAAGTAATAACATCAGGAAATTATAAACTCAATAAAGTAAGATTGGACTCGTAATTCCAATGATTTGGAAAGAAAAATGGACTGAAACAGTTTTCTGGCAGTAATCCTTTTCATTTGGCCTTTCCTGCTCTCTTTCCAACATGAAAAAAAAATCAACCAGGATATCAAAAAGCAGCTATACAGCATCATCCAATCCGTGTTAAATCCACATATGGTTTGGAAATATTTGAGATTTAGCCATATATAAGCAAAGGCAGATGCTTCACTTTGTTTCTAGATGACAATATCAGTATTATTAACTCTGTTGGAAGACATTAGAAGTACTCTCAGTTCCATCCACTAATATATTTACTTAACACAACACCCCAGGATTGATAATCCTCTCTTTTTATATCTCAAGAACTCAAAGGACAGCCCATTGGTCTTGAGTGGACATGATGTGGAACCCATTCCTACCTAAATCTTGTTCCTTAGTACCTCTGAAGCTAGTCTGACCCGGGAATGTGAGCCAAAGTTCTCTAAATATTGCTACTCTTACTTATTGTTGATGTGCTGATGATTGGGACACTTCAAAAGGAAGCCATGGGCTTATTGTTTATTTACTTTGCATAGGTCACTTCAATTTTCTTAGCTCTCAACATTGGAATAGTATTATTACATTCTTTGCTTCTTTCACCAACTCCATATCATTTGGATGTGAGTGGTAAACAAGCAATGCAAGTGAAAATATTTTGTAAGCTGTATAATACTAAACAAACAGGAAAGTGTCATTACTTAATTTAGTTTGAAGGCAGGTAGAGGGGAAGAGATACTATAAACCTACTCATTACTGTAATGTTAGCAATAGATTGTTGTTGTAGGTTTAGCTCAGTTGGTAGCGCTCTGTTCTGCACTCTCTGAGGACCCAGATTCAATCCGCAGCAACACAAAAAATGGGAGAAAGACATGGCAACCCACTCCCTAAACAATCAGGCAATGAAATTAACCCTATGAGGGCCGATATGAGTCAGACTCAATGTGATGGCACCTAACATAAGGACAGCAATAGAAACAGTGGTAGAGAACACACAGTAAGATTGTAAAACTATGTTTATTTTTCTTTATTCAGCTCCATAAGATGAAGTGCTAATGTCCACATCCCCATTAATTTTTTATCATAGTTGGCAAGTGTAGTTTGACATTTGATTTATACACCTAGCTTAGAATCAAAGCCAACCAGATTCTTGGATATGCTTTCCTGAACAAGTTTTTATCATCACATTGGCACCAGCTGTAGCTGAGAAAACATATAAAGCAGGCATATTTAAATGCTTTCAGACATAGTGACTATTTTATTGTACTTAATAAATATGTTACCAAAAGGGATATTTGATAGAGGGACAAACTTTTGAACAAAATTTTAAGAACAATGGTGTTTAAAAGCCTATGGATACATTTTTTTTGATCTGGTGAATTTTGATACTTTGACTCTAATCAACATATTTTTGAAACCTTGACTCTGATTTTCAAAACCAACTAGAATATTATTCAAATAGGCCTACCAACTGGTTGAAAATTTTCTGTTGCTTTGGGTTTGGTCTATAGTGATTGGGCTTTGAAAACCCACCAAGTTTCTGAGAAAATGCCTTCTAGTGGACAGCCTTCTATTCCCCATTAAAGATATTCTGAACCCAAGTTTTAGAAATAAGCTTTTAACTTTTGTAAACTAGGTCACAAGTATTGAATTGGAGATTGCAACTAGAAACTGGGAATCCTTCAGAATCCTAGCCATTTGTATTTCTCTTTAGATCACTCAGAGGGTGGAGTGAGGGTAAGACAAGAAGTCTTCTAATTTCTAAAACTTTTAAGGCCTGTGGACTACCAGTCCCCAGAAATTCCCTTAAGCCACATGAAGGTGACAAAGATAGCTTAGACTAAGTCATTTATTTTCTATAATTAAAATTATTGATAAGAATTTTTGATAACACTGCATTTACTAGGATAAGTCAACCCATGTACTAAGTACTTGGCCTGCATTATCTTATATAATCTTATAACAATTCTGTGAAGTAAGTATAACCACTCTGTTTCACCAACCAGGTAACCAGTGTGCAGAAAGATCAGGGAACTTGCTGAAATCTATCCACAAAGCTTATGTTCTTAATTGTGATTCCCTCAAATTCTTTCATCTAAGCATGCTATCTATTTTATTAATTTTGGCTTTGTAACATTGCAGCATGGCAGAACTTCATCACTTTTTTTTCAAAAACTTATGAATAAATATTTAAGTAAATACGTATGGACAATGTGGACATTTGGAGAACAAATGTTGATTTTTGATTTTTCAGGTTTTTTGTTGGTATGTTACTTGAAGAATTCTGATATACACACATGTATATGCATATGTCCATACACACATACACATTTTTCTCCAATGAAACTGGCAGTAGGCCAAAGCAGAACTGTCCTAATGTCTAGTGAATGTTGACATTTCACAAATATCTATTTGACACACAAATGTGCTGAACTTAAGATAATATCTAACATGGAAAATGTATGAAAAGAAATACCCCAAGTTTGTATTTGTTCAAGGAAGTTGTCTTCTCATCAAACCAGACTCATTACTCCTGGAAATGCAATTGATTCTTTAGGTGAAGAGAATTTCAAAAACTTGCATTTGAACATCAGCAGTCAGAGGATCTGAGAAATTCAGTTTGCTCACATCTCATACAGTGATGGTTATTTTAGTCTCAGGATGAGGTTAGCCATTTCTGATCATTGCATGTTAGGGGGAACCACTTTAAAAACTATTAATTTTACAGGCTTTTTATTCAAAAGGAACATAAATTAGTAATGTATTATGAATTTTTTATTTTTAAAGTTTATTCTTATATGTAATCCTATTGGCTTCAAGTAAAATTTCCCATATTTAATTTGATTTGACTTATTATGCATTTTCAGTTCAACATAGATACCTACTAAATTTTACTAATTATGTAAGTGGATCTATAGCCATACCACCCTGGCATCTGATCCCTTCTGATCTTGGAAGCTAGGCAGGGTCAGGTGTGGTTAGTTCTTGGATTGCCTGGGAATACTGGGTGTTGTAGGCTTGGGAGAAGGACCTGGCAGCCCACTCCTGAAATAATCAGAGGTTGAGAACCCTATGAATACCAGAAAAGCACTAACAATAGTGTACTGACATATGTCAGGCATGGCACAGTGTCAGGTAGTGTTTCGTTCTGTTGTACATAGGGTTGCTATGATGTAGATCTGACTTGATGACACCTAACAACAGTAGTTACATGAGTATATGCAAACATATTGTTGCCTAAAGCTAAAAATGTATGAGACAGTGGCTCAGTAAAATATGTTGGCACTACAGCAGATGATTCCATTCTTTAGATGGATATGAGAACCATTTCTGTGCTTCATTAACATTTGCATGTTAAATGTAAGCGTCATATGACCTGTCCAGGTATGGAGACCATAGATTTCTTTTTTTTTTTCCTTTGTTAGTAAATGATCGTGTGGTACAGAGTAATACAGCATTGGCTTTTACCATTGTGCATTCTTTACATCACTTCTAGCAACACTTTCATCAACCCACAAAGTTTATGGAGCCTTATGGCTAGTATGTAGTTAAACTCTGATACTTATTTGGGTTATATTCCCCTATTTTTCCAATATATTCATGAAATTGTGCTGTTTACATTGAGCTTGACCTCTCCCCCTTCATCCCTCCTCATTGACCTTCCTTCCCATCCCATCTTCTCCAATGTTCGGTTCCCTCTGCTAGATTCCGTCCTCCTCCTTTCCATTCCTTATATTGTCGCTTCTACACTAAGTTTAATTGTGCATTTTTTATAAATTAATTTAGAACATAGGTTTATTCAGTGACTAAAATATGATAGCATTTCAGTGGATGCCTTCTATGTTATTTATGTTAAATAATATTTTTAGTTATCCATTTGATAGGCAAATCCTCTTATCTTCATAACTAGCTTTGGAGCTATAAGAAATTCTGTCATCTTAAAAAAAATTAAATACATTTTTAAGTTATGCTATCATTAAATCTTAGACAAGCATGCTATTTCTGGCAATAGGCAATGACTATATATATACACACACACATATATATGCATATTTAGTATATATATATTAAAAGCAATGTATGAAATCGGGATTTCTGTTGCTGTTGTGAAAAGCTGGTGGACTAGAAGACTTATCCTGATAAATTATTAATTTCTTCAATTATCCATGCTCATAATCATCTTTTTTTTGTGTGTGTGTGGTACTGGGGGTTGATCCCAGGGCCTCGCGCTTGCATGCTGTGCAAGTGCTGGACCACTGAGCTTCATCCCCAGCCCTTTTTTTTTTCTTTACTTTCTGAGACAGGGTCTCTCTAAATTACGCAGACTTCTTCTGGTCTCGAACTTGCGATCCTCCTGGCTCCACCTCCCAAGCCGCTGGGATTACAGGCGTGTGCCACCACGCCCATACTCTCATAATCATTTTATCAGTGGACCAAGAATTGTGAAGAGTTAGGAGGTGGAAACTGTAAGCAAGAAGTTGGTTCCTTCCTAGAAGTCTTTGGTATTGGAAGGAGTCTGTGCCAGATGGTACCATTTTCTGCTGAGATGATCCTGCCAACACATTGTTCTTCCAAGAAAAGATGAAGATGGGCTAAAGGCACACAAGACCCATATGCAAGGCTTCTGCCACCCTGTGTCACAGAATTCCAGGTCAAGGTCAAAGTCAAGGCATATCACTGGAAAAAGGTTTTCTGACCCTCATAACTATGAGCAGTCTTAGGAAAGAGACTGGTCTCTGTTGGCTGATATAGAGCAATGAAATTAAGCTTTCTAAGCCTTGATGTCCTCTTCTGAAAAAATGAGATTAATGATATATATGCATCATCTTGCTGGGTGTGGTGGCACACACTTGTAATCCCAGCAGGTCGGGAGGTGGAGGCAGGAGGATCCCAAATTCGAGACCAGAGGCAGTCTGCATAATTTAGCAAGACCCTATCTCAAAAAGTACAAAAATGGGCTGAGGGCACAGCTCAGTCGTCTAGCACTTGAAAAGCATGCAAGCGCGAGGCCCTAGGTTCAACCCCTAGTACCCCCGCCCCCACAAAGATGTATATGCATAATAAGGATGTTTGAGAACTAAATAAAACAAAACATGAGAATATCTAACACGTTGCCTGACATATTTTAAGCCTTCACTAAGTGATCGCTGCTGTTTATATTTTTAATGAAGGCATACCATGGGTTTCAGAATGTGAAGTTCTTGTTCTTACCATAAACTGTCAAGCTGGGGATAATAATTTACTTAGTTGGGCATGTGTCAAATTTTCTCTGGGACAAATTTTTCTGTTATGGTTTGAATGTGTTCCCTAGAAGTTATGTGCTGGATATTACTTAATCCTCAAATTCATATGCTTATGGTACTTAGAGATGAGGCTTTGGAATATAATTAGGATCAGATGAGACCATAAGGATAGGGTCCCCATAATGGACTTAGTGGGTTTGTAAGAAGAGGAAGAAACTCAACTAACACACTTGGTCTGTCTTGTCATGTGATGCCTCCATGTTATGATGCAGCAAATGACACTCATCAGATGTGAGGTAGGTGTTGAGGCCAAGTTCTTGAATCTCTTAGCCTCTAGAACTGTCTAGAATTTATTATTATAAATTATCCAGTCTCAGGTATTTTGTTACAGCAACAGAAGATGGACCAAGACACTTTTGGAACACTATTGGTTCATTAATAACAACAGCCCCTCAAAAGCAAAGCACACAAAGTTTTCATCAAATCCATAACAACTCTTGGAAATGTTTTACTCAAGTCTCATATCTTCAACATATTTGAATAAATGAGTCACCTATGTTGGGGGAAATACTTGTTTGTTATCAATAAACTTACTTCATAATTTATATTACTTTTCATTGCCTTTTTTCTAGAGAATAGCTTCATAAAAATCTTTTCCTTTAAAGTTCAGTTTCAATTTCTGCTCTAAAACTGTAAACAGAGAGAGGAAAGAACTATAAAATATGCACAGGCTTATGCAATGTATTTACATAAAAGAAATAATTGATACTCAGGAGCTGATGTGATAATGGTGAATTGGGAAAATGTGAAGTACATTTCTGACATTTAAATGTGCTAAAATCCACAGATTGAGGAGAGTTTACTAGGAAGCCAATATAATTATTCTCTTTGCTAATATTCCTTAAAATTTCAAGAAGGCCTGTTGTATTATAGTTAGTATTATGAGAACTATAAGTCTTTTCATAAAATATGATTCTTAATTTCAAAGTACTCTTATTTCTACTGTCATGGTCAAGAGTTATTTATTGTACACTCATTATTGATGAGGCACCACTTTAGTCTGCAATTACTAGGAGATGCTAGAAGGGACATTTGTCCTGCAAATGTTCAATAGTTAGTTGAAAGAACAGCATACTTGTATGTACAAAACAGGGTCCTTTGGGAACAGAACTGAATTTTACTATAGGTTGGCACTAGATTAAGGACGTAAAATATCATCAAAGTATTGGATTAGCTCCCATCTATCGGATTATTGCATTCATTGTGTTCAAAATTTAATGTACTTTTCAATCACCCAGGGATCTTATTAAAAAGCATATTCTGATTCTGTGGTTCTGGGGTGTAACCTAAGATTCTCAATTCCTAACACGCTTTCAGATGATGTTGAAGCTGCTGACTGCACACCACATGAGAATCTAGGAAATTTCACCCCTCCACAGGCCTGCTGGTTTCAAACAACAGGGATCAAGACTGAACCCCACAAGCTTTGAGTGAGACTGCTTCTACTTATGCTAGGAGATTTAACATATTGCCTGAAAAGTAGATGAAAAGAGAAGAAGATGAAAGATAGGAATCCATGTGTCATCAGAGTCATGCAGCCACTCCAAAATGTTCCAAATATTCCTCCAAGTCACATTAATAAACCAAAGTTCTGCAGTGTTTCCTAAGTATATTTGAATGAAAGTTCAAAAGAAATTGCCTTTTTCTGAGTTTTCCATATCAGATCATCATGTGTATTTATGACAGTCCTTCCTGGCTCAGTATAGGTCTTTATTAATATTAAGGATAAGACTCACTGAGCAAAGAATATTAGCTGGAAAAATAGGAAAAGAAAAACATTTCAGTCACTTGTATATCAGCTAGTAAAATGGAAGATATAGTTGCAGATAATTTTCTGTAATTATATTTCTTCCCTTAAGTTTTTATTTTGAAAAAAATTATCCTTCAGAAAAGTTGAAAAATTAGTGCATTAGAACATATATCCCCTTCTCCTGGATTCACCACTTTCAAATGCTTTGCTATATTTCCATTTTGTTGTTGTTGCTGAACTACTAAAAGAAGGAGACATTGTGGCACCCATCCCAAAACACTTCATCGTGTGTCACCTAAGAACATTTTCCTAAATAACTATAATAACATTGTCACGATCAAAAATTTAAGCCATATTTTCTCTATTGAAATAAAAATACCTTTTATAATTACCTTTTCTATTTTGACAAATATTTTAAAAGATGTTCTTAGTTGTGTGGATAACTTTATTCAAATTAGTTAAATATCAATAAACAATGTAGATTTAATGATAATGTTAAAGTGCTATTATTCTTCCATTTGCTTGTGAAAATAAAATCTGTGTGCTTTTTTCAAAAGCTTACCAAAAACAATACTAAAGTTAGGATACAGTAACATTGTCTTGGATCAAGTAGTATTTATTTAGGAATATCTTACCTTGGGCTAATTTATGAAGACATGGCCCAAGTCTCATGGAACATAAGAAATTATTAATTTGGAATAGTGAATAGTTAAGACGTGGTCCTGACTTCTGTATTAGTAGCTTCTAAGTTTACCTAAAGATGCCAAACTTTTATATGCTGCAATTAGTGAGGATGTAATTAATGAGTCTAAATAACATGAATGTCTCTCTTTTAATCAATGGTTTTATTTCATGATGAATTGATTCATATTATCTTCTCAGTTATACATGAAATATTTTTGAAATGACATTCCACCAAGACTTTTCAACAGCTTCTTTTCACTTGATTAGTAACCTTTTAATGGTTTCAAGTAGTATTTATTTAAAGATTTCTTGTATTGGGCCAATTATCAGTACTACAGAAGACAAGAAATTATGTATTTGAAATACCAAGTAGTTAAGATACTTTGTTGACTTCTTCTGTATCAGTAGCTTCTAAGTTTACCTGGAGATGCCCAACTTTACACACTGAAATTAGTGAGGACATAGCTGACAAGGTCTGATAGCATGGATACATCTCTTTTTTTAAGTAGAGTTTTATTTTATGATGAATTGATTCCTCTATCTTCCTAGTGACATGTGAAATATTTTTAATGGAATTTCACCAAAATTTTTTGACAGCTTTTTCTCTTGTTCTTTTCTCTTTTTTCTTTTCTTTCTCCTTCCTTCCTTCCTTCCTTCCTTTCCTCTTTCCTTCTTT
>VMDO01016877.1:0-46441 GCA_007922755.1 Pedetes capensis | reverse complement strand
ACTTCTGCCTTACCCTCTCATAAAGCCCCTGGGAGACTTTTTATCTACTTTTTTATACTACTACTAATAAATCTACAGATGGCAATGTCTATTATGTTTAATAAAGATTTCTCTTGGTGCTTAGAATATCTGAAATTGCCATCAATGCAGCAGAGTGCCACTTCACAATGTCCAAGGCACAACATCTTTTCCTCAAGTCATTTGAATATATTATTATTGTTATAGTGGAACACAAAATAAATTACTTGTTCTGTGTTGGGGGGAAGATTGTCAAAGGACATCTTTTCCCTTTGAACACACCTGGCACGGTTTCTAAAAGTTAAGTTGCACTTGTGAAACTAAATGAAGAAAATGTGACTTCAGTCTTCCATCTGTTAAAGTGAATTAAAATGGGGACACAGCCCAAAGAATCCCAACTGCCAAAGCCAAGCTGGGCCTCATAAGTGACCTTAACTTTGCTTAATTTATATACATAGGTGAAACTTAATTTGAACTATTTCTTGTAAGTTCCTTGTAAGTTACTTATAGTAAAGAAAAACAGAATGTACTCAACCCATTACGGGCAGCCATCAAACTTATCTGAGAACTTTCCATGGGACTAACCAAATGAGGCAACTTTATACCTGCAGCCAGTCAGATAGATCCTGTGTATCACTGCTTCATATAAAAGCCAGGCTCTTATGCTTCTGCGATAGAAGCTCTTTACCACTTCTGCTGTGAAGCCTCCCTCTTCAGGAATCTTTGTTTGCTCAAATACAGTATTTGAAATTTTATAGTGTCTTAGTTAATCCCTTAGCGTGTATTATCTTTAGTCAGGAGCATATGTTCATGTTCCATTTCAGAATAATCTGTTTCTCTTTCTCTCCTCTGTCGCACACGTGTGCACGTGCACGCACACACACACACACACACACACACACACAGAGTTTACTCTCCATATCCATGGCTTTCACATCTGTGGACTCAACCAACTTCAGACAAAAAATATTTGAAGAAAATGAATCTGTACTGAATGTATCCAGACTCTTTTATTATTATTTCCTGAACAATGCAGTATAAAAGCTATATACATAGCATTTATAGTATATTGGATATAATAAGTAAACTAGAGATGGTTTAAAATATATGGAGGGTTTTTGCAGGTTATACAAATGCAATTACATTTATGTAAGGGACTTGAGCTCCTGTGGGATTTAGTATGTGCAGGGGAACCTGGAATCAAGAGATGACTTTGTGTGTGTGTGTGTGTGTGTGTGTGTGTGTGTGTGTGTGTGCGCGCGCGCATACGTGTTTTGTTGTACATGTATACAATTAAGTTTGGAAGGCCAGTAAATGCAATCTATCTTTGTTGTCCAGGGTAGAGGTTACATGTGCTGATATCAGAATATGTACTTCATTACTAATTTGGCTGATCAGAAAATGTGGCTTTCGGTTTTACAACCAGGGAGGCTGGAGAACCTTTCACTTTGACCTGGACAGACTAAGATTTTGAGCCTCTGGCAGCACTGAGTAACCACAATTTCCGGATCTTGTAAGCCTGCCCTGTAGAGCAGAATGAGGACATGCAGAGGTAGAACATCTTCCTGGGGTGGAATCCTGGCCCTGCATTGCAGTCGGTCCCCATGCAGCCCATTCACCCGAGGTGAGTGTGTGGGCTGAGAGGGGCGCTCCTCTTGGCTCACCATGGGCTTGCTCCTGCTCTGAAGTGCCCTGTGCGCTCCCCCCTACTGCTGCACAGCATCTTCCTTAGTGAGGGATTCGAGCTCCATATCTGACAGTGCTTCTCTGCCATTCATAGGGTTTCCAATGGCTCATTGTTTCGGGAGTGGGCTGCCAGGTCCTTCTCCCTAGTCTGTCTTAGTCCGGAAGCTCATCTGAAACCTGTCCACCATGGGTGGCCCTGCTGGTATCAGAGATACTGGCGGCAGAACTTTTAGCATCACAGTAACACGCAAGCCCCACAGCACAACACAGTGACAGACACGTGGGGATTTTCAGGGTCCTGTCCAGCTATTACACTGTGTAGGAAATCTTCCTTCCTTCCAGCAGCAGAAAGAGCCTCCTCTTGCGATCTCCTCCAGGGAACAGCCTCTGCTGACTGTCCTGCCAGAGGGAGGCAGCCACAGCCTGTGGTCTCCCATGCCTGTCCCGTCACTTCCTTGTTGAACCTGGAGCCAGATGAGCACACTCAGGCTTGGGGAACCAGCTCCTCTCCCTTGTTTGCGTTCATGAAGTCTGCGTCGGATTCCCCTTTGCAGCTTACTTTTTACCTTCCCATTGCTACTCCTAGATCTTCCCCTTCCTTTCCTGTTCTCTTCTCTTCTTTCTCATCCCAAGTCAGATGTAGTGGCTGTGCTTGCAAACATGGAAGAGACAGTGGGTGGGGAAAGTGCAGGTGCTGGGAGATGCTTTGTCCATCTCCAGGGCTGCAGCCCTGCAGTGAAGAAAGCTTGCAGAGGTCTGGGTACAGCTCTGGGGAAGGATTGCCTGCTGCAGCCTGGATTTCCCACTGTTCTTCCAGCTGATTCCTTTGTTTCTGGTGTTGGCAATCACCAGATTTCTGAAAGGTCAAACGAGAGGAGGCTGGAAAAGAGCTGGGGACAGCAGGTTCTAGCATCAGTGTGAACTTTTTGTTATATTTAAGTAATAATGGTAGCTTTTGAAGATGGAGAGAGAAGGAGGATTTAGATGTATTAATGTGGTGAAAGGAAGCAAATAAATCCATTAATATTTTATAGCACAGCAGCAAATTGTTTTAGCCATTTTAATGACCAGTTTGTAACTGAGAAAAAGATATTTCAGAGTCAAAAGTTAGGAAGTGTAACTCTTTTCAAGAGTTATGGGCCTTTGTCCATGGAGAGGTTTCAACAGGATATCTCCCAAGCAGTGGCCACCAAGAGTGGTAGAACCTCCACGTGCAATGGCCACCAAGACTGGTCTTTGCTAACCAGGGTAGAATCTACACATTCCCAGGATGATTGGTTAGCACCCTGAAGTATAGAATTCCTGCTGAATCCTGTGGTGTACACTAGTGAGAGCCAGCCCAGCTCCCCATCAGGCTTCACTGCCCACAAACCCAGGTTCTGAATGTGAGGACACATAGGCCTCCCCCAAGAGTTTGTCTATGGCCCTCGGGAACTTGAGAGCTCCAGAAATCCAACTTGAAATGCTAGTGGTTCAAATTCCTTCAAAGGGGGGCTGTCTATTGAAAATCAGAGGTGTCAGGGATACTGTGAACAGAGAGAGAAGCTTGCAGGAGAGAGATGTAGGCTTTGGGGTGAAGACAGGGAGGTTGTTCCTTCTAAGTGATAGATGCAGATTTTGGAAATCACAAACTTAGAATTTTCAAATTATGTTCTTTAGTTTCTTTGTACAGAACTTCACTTTGCTTTTGAATCTTTGTTTCTGCCTATTAAGAGGAAAATCTAAATTTGCTAGTCTGGTTTAAATTGCCTGCAGCCATACCACTGTGGCATCTGATCTGCTCAGATCTCAGAAGCTAAGCAGGGTTGGGCCTGGTTAGTACTTGGACGGGAGACCACCTGGGAACACCAGGTGCTATAGGCTTGGGAGACGGACCTGGCAATCCCCTCCAAAAAACAATCAGCCACTGAAAACCCTATGAATAGCAGAGAAGTACTAACAATACTACTTTGCCTATTGTAGGTAGGGTTGCTATGAGTGGGACACTGACTCCACAGCACCTAACAATAACAAGTTTAAATTTGTTATTATGCAAAATTCAGTTTCTAGAAAGTAAATAGTCCATAGTCATATCACCCTGGCATGCAATCTCCTCTGATCTCAGAAGCTAAGCAGGATTGGGCCTGGTTAGTCCTTGGATGGGTGACCACTTGGGAATATCATGTGCTGTAGGCAGCCCGCTCTTGACACATTCAGCCATTGAAGACCCTATGACTATTAAAGAAGCACTGACATAGTGCCAGGCATGGCACAGTGTTGGGGAATGTTTCATTCTGTTGTATAACACGTCACTATGGGTTGGACCTGACCCAATGGCACCTAACAACAACAAGAGAAACTAAATAATAGTTCAGTTCAGCCTTGTCCACTATCCCTTCTCCCCTCATTTTCATAAGGCATGGACTAAACATCGGGAACACGGTGGTTGTGAGGATTTTGTATCACCTGGTGTCAGGGAGAATGGGCTGTACAGGCCACTGAGGTCCTTTCTCTCCAGTGGTCCCATGGCATGTATTTCACTTGGTTCTTTTCACTGCTGCTATTGTTGCTCATGTCTGTGCTCCCATCCATGTCATCAGCTGCCAGACCCCTCCCTGACTGCTCTCCCAGCCCAAGTGTCTTAGTTCTCCTGCCCTTCTTCCTCATGCCTGGCTGGATGCAGGACCTCTCACCTATGATGTTAGTGGAATTATTACTGTTGTAACAAAATACTTGAGAAAAATTATCTTAAAGATGACTTGCTTTGGTGCCTGGTGTCAGAGGCTCCAGTCCGTGGTGTGTTGGCTCCATTGCTTTTAGGCTGTTCTGCAGCAGAACATAAGGGTGGAGAGTATGTGGCGGTGTAAAGTTGCTCACCTCATGACAGCTGGAAGGGGAGCAGAGACAGACAGGAAGGGGCCTGAGATGTGAGGTGCCCTCCAAAGTTACAGTCCCTCCAACTGGACTCCACCTCCCATTTTTGACCACTTCCCAAGAACAGCATCAAATCCTGGATCCATCAGTGAATGAATCCACTGATCAGGTCAGAATTCTCATGGTCCAATGATCTCTTAGTGACTGGACCCACCAGCTGGGGCCCAAACTTTCAGCACATGAGCCTTTGGTCGGGCACTTCACAGTCAAACCATCGCACCTGCATCCTTCATGCCGTGCTGGGGAACAATGTGTCCCAGGAGTCCATTCTCAGAAACGTCCTCTGCCTCTGCTCCTTCAAAGACTGAGCCCTGTGGCTTCCTCAGCCTGTCTAAATGGCTCATATTCTCAGCACAGGTTTTAGTTGCTGAGTCCTGTTAAAAAATCTCCTCAGCGACATGATTCTGTATTTTATGACATGTAATTCTCCCACTAAAAATGAATGTCATTAAACAGGAGGGTGGAGTCCATGACTAACAAGAGAAATGAGGGAAAGAAAAGGCTCACTTTTCGCTCAGAGGAGCACCTCACATTGACACAGTGAGTGAAACTTTGAGTGACAATCCACGTGCCACCTTCTAATGGTCTCATAGTGAGGCATTTATCTAAGAGAGGTAAAAAGTAGTTACAGCAAGTAACTGTGCAAGAATGTTCATTGCCGTTGTTGTTGTTAGGTGCTAAGAACATACATAGCAGTTTTTAATATTCTGGAAGTAACCTGGAAGTAACACAGATGTTCAAATAGGAAACCAGATGAACAGATTAAGGTATATTTTGAATGAAAGACTACTAAGCAATGCAAAAGAATACATGACTGGTAGACACTCAACATTTCTGTTTGTTGTTTTTGAGGCAGGGTCTCACTATGTAGATCAGGCTGCCCTCAAACTTGTGATCCTCCTGTCTCTGTTGAGATTATAGGCGTGTACCACCACACCTGGCTCATATTCTACACTTTGGAATGGCAAAAGTATTATAATGAGGCAAAGAAACAGGCACATGCAAATGAAGTTCTAGAAATAATAAGCTTAATCTCCAGCAACAGAAATTGGAGCACTTGTTGCCATGAACTGACAGTGACTGGTGAGACAGGGATCTGATTAGAAAAGGACAAAAGAATTTTCTGAATGATGAGGATGTCCTTTCCTTCATTAGGAGGGTGGTTAAATGGGTATATCATTTGTCAAGACTCAAAAATATGCCTAAAAGATATGTACTTTTATTACATGCTAATTATATAGTGTTTAAAAAGTGACAAAAATTCATAAAAATGGGTTTTAAAATTTGGAAAGGATCAACTCAGTAATAGGTAAATAAACACGTTGTTCTTGTTAGGTGCCATGGACTCAGTGTCCAACATGGCGACCCTATGTACAACAGACAAAACATTATTGTCTTGCTTCTCTGCTATTCATAGGGTTTTCAATGGCTGTTTTCTGGGGAGTGGGTTGTTTGGTCCTTCTCCCAATAAATACATTAGTAAATCATTAATAACTATGCTGCTCAGACTATCCTGTCAGTGCTAGAGACATGCTGGAGAATTTGAAGCTGAGTTCTGCTCCAATGAGTCATGCATTTCAGTGAGGTAAGTTTTAGGGCAACATGGGGAGCAGCTAGTGATCCCTGAGCAAAAGTGAAATCTTCACAGAAGGATCAGTGATATGAATTGCAAAGACAGAATGTTTGGATGGTACTTGACAGATGTGGCAGTAGCCTGGGTGTTTGAAATGGAGGAAAGGGAGGAGGTTAGGGTTCCTCCAAGGTGGTGTTTTGGTGGGTTGGGTGACATGCTGCGCTGGAATTAAGTGATGAGACATAGGAAGTCAGGCCAGAACTAAGGTGAGATGAGCAAAACCCAAGTGACAAGCAACATCAAAACCTCAGTAATAAAGATAAAAATGGGGTCAGAGGAGGGGTGCATTTGAACTCAAAGATCATGGATTTAATTTTGGAAATAACGATTTTCATGTGTAAAGAGGTCCACTGGCAAAGAGAAACTCAGCCTTAAATTTTTCAGCAGTATTTAAGTTTCTTTTATATATTACGGAAGCAGGGAAAGATGAAGGGAATCACAGAGCAGCTAAACTTAACATTATGGATTTGTTGATATTATATATGAGGTTTTGTGTTTGTTTGTTTGTTTGTTTGTTTTGTTTGTTTGTTTGTTTTGTAAGAGTCTCAGTGTGATCTATGACCCAACAGGTAACTATTCTTCCAGCATATTTTGTTGAAGCAAAGTAAAGGTGAGCAAGATTGCATATAAAGAGCTCACTTGCTTTTGGTGACGTAGGAAGCGAAATCATTTGAAAGTAAACCAACAGAAATGCATTAGGGAGGCAGAAGAAAGTAGAAAGAGTTTAGCATAGTTGTTATGGAGAATTAGAGAGTTGACTCAAGACAATTCAAGAGGTGGGTGAGTACCACTGAGGGCTAAGTAATCCCCAAAGCAAAATGTTTTAAGAAACGTTTTGTGCTATGATACCATGATTAAACAAGTATGTATCTTCTCTACGTGACCTCTTTGAGTGAGCAAAACCCATTTGTACATTTATGTTGATTTGTTTTCTAAAATTGTATTATATAATTTTACAGCTCTGACTTGTATTAGAATGATAAGTCCAAATAATGTCTCTCTATTTGAGTATTTTTTAGTGTCCTCAAAGATGCTGACATTAAAAATGCTTAAACATTTGATAAAGTAAACAATTTCAGTGAACTAAACACTTGACCAACCTTACAAATGTCTCTGATCAAAGTCAGTGGTGATAGGGATTTAAGCTGAAAGTAAGTCACACACTGAACCATGTTAAGATTTTAGAGCCATAAAAACATAATCCCTCTTAAAATATGGGATTCCATTGCCTTGTCAGGGTTGAGAGGTATACTTTTACAAGGAAAGAGATAAAGGTATGAGAAGGAAGGTGACAGAGGAGAGCAAGTCAGAGTATCTTTCATAAGTAGAAAGGAGAAATGGTTTGCTTGTTTTTTAGGTACTCTATTACCTAGGGACATTTGTAAAACAAAAAGAAAGTAAATGAACTCGACTTTTATCAGATATAAATGAGTTCACCATTTTTTGAAGTGTCAAATTACTTCACCATGGATTGAATAGATTGTTGCTAGTATTTCCCAACTATGTCTTGAGCATATGATATTTACCAGCTTAAAGATGCCAACAAAATCCATTTATGTGAAAAATAAATTATAATGCTCTAAATAGGCAGGAACATTACATGACTAATGTACCTAGTGAATAATAAAACATTGCAAAGCTTTTATGCTTTCAATTTTAAGTGGAATACTATACATACATATGATATCTGAAGGATATTTTTAACAAAATTGAAGATGTAACAGGCAATTTGACAAACCATAATAAAAATGGTGAAGAAAATCATTTTCCTTACATAATTATGAGAATGGCTAAAATACAGAACATCACAAAAAACAAGATGTAGGGCAATAGAAACCTTTATTTAATGCATAAGAGAGAATGCAAAGTGATGTAGACACTTTCAAAGATGGTTTGTCCATGTCTTATGCAACTACATACTTTAACCGTATGATCCAGTGACCTTGCTCTTTATTATTTATTCAGTGGAATTGAAAAGTTATTTCTAGATCAAACAACAAAATCTTTGATACAAACATTTATAGCAGCTTTATTCATAATTTTACAAACCTAGAAGTAATCAAGATGTCCTTTAATAGGTGAACAGATACATAAGTTTTGCTATGTCCAGAAAATAGAATATGTCTAATGAACTACCAAACCATTAAAAAATGAGAGGTAAAATTAAATACGTAGTTCTAAGTGAAAGAAGCCAATCTGAAAAGGCAAAATATGGTATGATTTACAACGGTGTGACATTCTAGAAAATGCAAAACTAGAGAGACTATAAAAAGGCTAGT
This sequence comes from Pedetes capensis, assembly GCA_007922755.1. Taxonomy (NCBI): domain Eukaryota; kingdom Metazoa; phylum Chordata; class Mammalia; order Rodentia; family Pedetidae; genus Pedetes; species Pedetes capensis. The sequence goes on along the minus strand of VMDO01016877.1, from coordinate 37,912 downwards.
AGTTGCCAGGAGTTGGAGGTGAAGGAGGAATGAAGAGCCAGAGCCCAGGCGGTCTTGGGGAAAGTAAAAAATACTGTGTATGGTGGATACATGTCAGTATAAATTTGCCCAAACCCATAGACTATTTATCAGGAATGAATCCTACTATAAACTATGGAGTCTGGGTGATAATGACATGTTAATATAGGCACATTTATTGTAACATAGGTACCACGCTGGTGGGGAACATAGTTAATGGGAGAGGCTATGCATGACTGAAGGTAAGGAATATATAGGAAATCTCTGTGTGACCTGCTCAATTTTGCTGAGATTTTAAAACTGCCCTAAAAGCAGTCTATTAAAAAAGCAATGTACAAGATGAAACAAAATATTTATTAGTCATATATCTGATCAGAGGTTAATACCTTAACTATATAAAGAACTACTATTACTCTACAACAATAATAGCAAAATAACCCATTTAATGGCCAAAGGACTCAAATAGGTATTTCTTAAATGATGATATTCATGTGACCAACAAGTATATGAAAAGATACTCAAATCATTAACTATCAATGCAAAGGTGAATCAAATCCACAGTGAGATACCACCTTGTATGCATTATAATATCTACTATATGAAAAGGGAAGAGTGTACTTCAAGAATATTTAAAAAAAAACCTTCACAAATATCAAGTATTTAAAAGATGTGGAGATATTGGAATTCTTTGGTAATGGGAATGTACAATGGTGTGGCCACTGTGGAAAACAATATGGTGGTTTCTAAAAATATCCAAAATTGAATTACCATATGATCCAGCACTTGTTGCTATCTAGATAGCCACATGAAAAAGGATGAAATTGGACCCTTACCTCACACCATATACAAAAATAATTTGAATATATCTGAGTATATAGCTAAAAAGGAGTATACAGTTAAAAAGAAGGATCAGAAGGAGATATTTCCAAATGCATCAAATGAACTGTGCCTATGGTTTACCTGTCATTTCCTCTTTCAGCTTTATATTACACTTGCCTAATTTATGAATTCACTACACTTTCTTTTTTCCTCATTTGCTAATTTGGAATATCTACTATCTGTTACTCTTTTTTAGATGACAAAGATGTTGTTTGTTAAAAGAAGGATGAATTAAGTAATGCTAATATATAAAAAGGGCTATCTGTGATATCTCCTTGTACTATAATAATACATAGTCTCTTAGTATCTTTCTTTTTTATTAGATTAAAATTTCCAATCATATAGCTAGTTCTAGGGGCATAGTAAGCACCTAGTAAGTACCTGTTGGTGAAACAAAGATACCTGTGAACCTTTTGGAATGATAATCATATAAGTGTATATATATATGAATATGTGAATGTGTATATATGCACACATATGTATACATATGTCTTTGTACATTTTGATGTAACACTCAAAAATGCTAACAAAACATATGTGATCTAAAGTAGCATTGCAATTTTCAAAAAATAGATATTCTAATATAACAATTAATATTGTAGATATCTAAAAATATATTTAGCTGACATATCAATAAACAATAAGCAATTTTGCATTATAGAAATGTAATATTCTGGCAGTTCTATGAGGCAAATTCATAGCCATGAGTGCCTACATCAATAAGATTGAGAAGGCCCAGTTAAATAACTTAATTATATACTTCAAGGTGCTAAAAAGACAACAATAAGCCAACCCCAAAAAGAATACTCAGAAAGAAATAATTAAGATCAAGGCAGAAATCAACGAAATAGATATCCAAAGGACAATACAAAAATTAATGAAACTAAGAATTAGTTCTTTGAAAAGACCAACAAAATTAACACTCCCTTAGCTAGAATCACTGAAAGAAAGAGAGAAATGATGCGAATTAATTAAATCAGAGATGGAAAGGGGACATAACAAAAGAAATACAGAAACCCATCTGAGATGACTTTGAGAATATGTACTCCCCAAAATATGAAAATATAGAAGAAATGGATGAATTCCTTAACAGCTATGATGACCCAAAGCTAAATCCTAGACACAGGCAAATTAAACTGACCTGTATCAACTAACAAAATAGAGACAGTAATAAAAATCCTCCAAACAAGGAAAAGTTCAGGTCCCCACAAAGTCACAGCTAAATCCTATCAAACCTTTGAAGAAGAATTAATGCCTGTCTTCCTCAAATTATTTCATAAATAGGAAGGGAAAGCATACTTCTAAATACATTCTACAAAACCATTATCACCCTGGTACCAAAACCAGACAAGGACACTACCAAAAAAGAGAACCATAGACTGATTTCTCTGATGAACCTTGATGCAAAAATCCTTAATAAAATTTGTAAAAACCAAATACAGCAGCACATATAAAAGATCATATGCAACAATCAGGTGGACTTCATACCACAGAATCAAGGGGTGGTTCAATGTACATATCAATTAATGTAATTTAACATGTCAAGAGACTTGCAGACATAAACTGCATGATCATCTCAATACTAAGAAGGCCTTCAACAAAATTCAGCATCTCTTCATAATAAAAGTCCTGAAGAAATTGCGTATGAAAGGAGCTTATCTCAATATCATAAGGGCCATAGATGACAAACCTCTAGCTAAGATCATATTAAATAGGAAATATTGAAAACATTCCAAGATCAGGAACAAGACAAAGATGTCCACTTTCTCCTCTTATTCAATATTGTGATTGAAGTCCTAGACAGTGTAATCGGGCAAGAGAAAGAAATGAAAGGACTAAACATAGGAAGAAATCAAACTATCCCTATTTGCAGAGGACATGATCTTAAACCTAAAGGATCCTAAAAATTCCACTAAAAAACTCTAAGAGCTACTTAGCTTCTTCAGCAAAGTAGCAGGATACAAAATTAACTTGCAAAAAATCAGTAGCCTTCCTTCCACCAAACAAGAAGAGAATGAAATCAAGACAATAATCCCATTCACAATGGGCCACCAAAAACTAAATATTAATCAATCAATCTAACCAAAGAATCTACAGACTTTTACGATGCAAACTTCAAAACATTGAAGAAAATAGCAGAAGGTACTAGAAGATAGAAGGACCTCACTTGCTCATGGATTGGAAGAATTAATATTGTGGAAATGGGTATACTACCAAAAGTGATCTACAAATTCAACGAAATCTCCATCAACTCCTAATAATATACCTCACAGAAATAGAAAAAAATCCAAAAATTTGTATGGAAGCACAAAAGCTGCATTTAGCAAAAACAATCATAAGCAGCAAAAACAGTGCAGGAGGTATCACAATACCTGACTTCAAACTATACTACAGGGCCATACTGATAAAAACAGTTTGGTACTGGCACAAAAACAAACTTGAAGATAAATGAAACAGCATAGAAGACCCAGAGATACACCTACACAACTACAGCCACCGGATCTTTATAAAGGGGCTAAAGATGTATGTTGGAGAAAAAAATAGCTTCTTCAGCAAATGGTGTTTGGAAAATTGGATATCCATATGGGGAAGAATGAAAATAGACCCATATCTCTCCATCTGTATGAGAGTCAAATAAAAATGAATCAGAGACCTCGATGTAAAACCGGAAACCTTAAAACTACTAGAAGCAAGGATAGGGAACACACTCGAACACATGGGTATAGGCAAGCACTTCCTTGACAAGACTCCAATTGTCCCAGAAACTGACCCAAGAATCCACAAGTGGGATTATATAAAACTAAAAAACTTCTGTTAATCAAATGAAACAATTAACAGAGTAAAGGGAGTGCCTACGGAATGGGAGAAAAATCTCTGCATCTTACACATCTGACAGAGGGCTAATTTACAGAATAAACAAAGAACTTAAGAGTGCAACACTAAAATAACAAATAATTCATAAATAAGTGGCAATGGTACTGAACAGATAGTTCTCAAAAGAAGAAATACAAATGGCAAATAAACACATGAAAAAGTGCTCAATATCTCTAGTCATTAGGGAAATGCAAATCAAAGCAACACTGAGATTCCATCTCATGCCAGTAGGAATAACCAAGATGAACAAAACAGATAACAATAAATGCTGATGAAGATGCGGAGAAAAAGGAGTCCTTTTACATTGCTGGTGGGACTAAATTAGTTCAGCTACTTTGGAAATCAATATAGAGATATCTTAGAAAACTAAGACTATAACTATCATATGATACAGCTATACCACTCCTGGGAATATACCCAAAGGAAGATAAGTCATTATAGCACAGGAATACCTGCACTTCCATATTTAAAGCAGCACTCTTCAGTTGCAAGAGTATGGAATCAACCAAAATGTCCATTAACAGAGGAGTGCATTGAAAATTTGTGGTATATATACACAATGGAATATTGTTGTTGTTGTTGTTGTTAGGTGCCATCAAGTCAGTATCCGACTCATAGAGACTCTACGTACAACAGGTGAAACACTATTGTCAGTGCTTCTCTGCTGTTCATAGGGTTTTCAATGGCAGATTGATTTTTGGGAATGGGATACTGGGTCCTTCTTCCAAGCCTACAGTATCTGGTGTTCCCAGGAAGTCTGCCATCCAAGTACTACCCAGGCCTAACCCTGTTTAGCTTCTGAGATCTGATGGGATAAGATGCCGCAGGGCTATGGCTGCAGGCATAATGGAATATTACTCAGCAATAAAGAAAATGAAATTATGATATTTGCCTCAAAATGGATGGAACTGAAAAACACCATCAACGTGAATTCATCCAGACTCAAAAAGAGAAACATTGTATGTTCTAAGTCATATGTGGGAGCTAAATCTAACTTAAAGAAAAAAATTACATAGATTGTTGTTGTTGTTGTTAGGTGCCATCGAGTCGGTATTCGACTCATAGCGACCCTCATAGGGTTTTCAATGGCTGAGTGCTTCGGGATTCCCTTGGGAGTGGATTGCCAGGCCCTTCTCCCAATTACATAGATAGATATCTAAAAATGATCAATCATTCTTGTCTAAGAATGGAAAATGCAAGTGGACCCAATAGAAGGGGCAAGGGGATCAGCAGATGGGAGTAGAGGCTGGGGAAGGGAGGAAGTGGAGGTGGAACAAGTAGAAGGGTAAAAAGGAAGAGGGAAAACACAAAATACTGGATGCAGCTATATGAATATATGAAAGAAAAGGAAGCTAAAAAGAAAAAGAGGGAAAAAGGAAGAAAAAAATCAATGGTGCTATCCCACGGTTGCATACAACTGTCATTACATAGTAATTAAACTTCCTACTACTTTTTCTTCTTTCTTTCGACCTGTTCTGTAAAAGATGTAGGGTGATGGATGTGTACGCAAAACTGATTTGATAGTTGCATGATGGATATATGAAAAGACTTATTGCCCTGTACCCTACTAATATCTATAAATAACAAGTAAAAATGGAAATTTAATATTCCTCATGTCACCTCTCATGAATGTGATATGAACCTGAATGCTCAGAAATAAGCCGCTTTGTTTTCCCCTTGCATCTGAAATCTCTCTTTGCTGGGAATAAACACTTTGAAGGAAAGTCAGTCACTGGTGAAAGTACCATTTAGTGAACTGTGTTTGCAATTTCCTAAATGGCAGCCATGAGGCCCAAACATAATTACCCAAATGATGGGGAATTTTCCACTAATCAGGCCTCGTTTTTATGTATTATGTGTCATTTCTCAGGAAAAAAAACACTTTAATTAAAAGTTACGTGTATCTGAGGATAGGAAGACCATCACTGAATCCATCTGTTTGTTAGTCTTTGTAATCCACTTTCTTTACATTGAATGACAGACGAGGAATGTGTGCAGATCAGTGAGTGCCGTCAACATGACTCTGCAGTGAACAGGAAGAGCAGCTGCCTCCTGCTCCACATGCTACAAGTGCATTCTTGCAAAATCATTAGAAGATGTAGCACTTCGGCTGCTTTTGATGCAGACTGTCTACACTAAACCAGTTCTGTGATATGGCCTCCCATGCTAACTTGAATATGAGGCTGTACTGGTATCATTATCATTAAAGGTCATCACCACATAGCCTCTTATTTTTCCATTCCATTATTAAATGTATAAGCTGGGAAAAATCATTTAACTCACATATATATCCCACAAATTTCTCCACCTCTTTCCTCTTGCTCATTTATGATCTCACTTGAAATATTAAATCCAATGAAGGACTAGGTTCTCTAATGCATTATTTTCCTAGGTGCAGAGGGCTAACATCCCCCATACTGTCCAGCAGGCTGAGTAGAGAAGTCTTGTGAGTGGTAAAGGCTTCTATTTGCTGCTTTAGTTTTACTTCTTTCATTAGGCTCTTTTCTTCGAAATTTCAATGCTACTCTCATTGCTAAAACATTTTATGCCTCTTGATCAGACCATTTAATTGTGGTTACTTTTTAAAATACATCTTTTACTTCTGCCATGGTTTCTAAGCTCATTGTCATTAGATTAATGATGTTACCTAGTATCTAGCTCTGCACTGAAGGCACCAACAACTATTGTAATTTGTAAGTAATTAAAGAGAAAAAGGGGATGCTTCACCTTGCACAACAGGTTTTCTGGACCTTTTCAAATAAATTCTGTGTCTTCATTCCTGGGAAAACAGCTTAATGTTCTTACTTCTTAGCCTAATGGTATTTAGACCTTTAAAGTATATTCCAAACAACCAAGGCGGATCCTATTGTCTCTTCTTTTGGTCAATACACCTAATACTTGACTCTTCTAACCACCTAGTCCACATGGTATATTAGCAGAGGCAGTGACTGGACCTCTGGCTCACGTAGGAACTGCTCTGGGGTCCTCAGGGCTTGCTTTCACCCTAGACAGGTCACTGTGAGATGCAGACTCATGGTGTAACTGTTGTTTATCTATAACAACATTCCAACATCATTCAGGAAAAGGAACCAGTGTATATGCTGTCACAGGCTAGGATTTAGCTCAGTTGGTAGAGTGCTCCACTACAGTCTCTGAGGTCCCAAGTTCAATTCCCAGCACCGCAAAAATGGGAGAAGGGCCTAACAATCCACTCCCAAGGCAATCCCAAAACAGTCAGCCATTGAAAACCCTATGAGGGTCGCTATGAGTCGGATACCGACTTGATGGCACCTAACAACAACAACAACATGCTATCACATCAGAAGGAAATGTGTGAATAGCATATAAATTCATCAAAACATAAACATGTTATGCAAAAAATCAGGCTTTGAGAATATATTCTTATGTATTAAATTGTTGTTGTTGTTAGGTGCTGTCGAGTTGGTATCCGACTCATAGCAACCCTCTGTACAACAAGGGAAACACTATTGTCAGTGCTTCTCTGCCGTTCACAGGGTTTTCAATGGCAGATTGATTTTTGGGAGGGGGTTGCCAGGTCCTTCTCTCAGCCTACAGCTTCTGGTTTTCCCAGGTGGTCTCCCATCCAGGTACTAACCAGGCCCGACCCTGCTTAGCTTCCGAGATCTGATGGGATCGGATGCCACAGGGCTACAGCTGCAGGCATGTATTAAATAAGACTTGCATTTTTACCAATGAAAGAACTAGGAAGCATGAATGATAATGTATAACTCAGAAAATGCCCCCCAACGTCTTAGATTCTACATGAAAGGGAGCTTTTGTCTAGGAAAAGCTTGAGCTCAACAATGGTCCCTTTGTGCCAGAGTCCAGGCACTCCCTAGCGTTTACGTTGTTGCAGAACATTTCCAGGAGATGTCCAGATGGGAGATTCGGCGTGCGAAATGGGGATGCCTGAATTGTGAGCACAGGCATGCCACCAGCATGTGTTCCAAAGAAAGCAAGCAGACTCTACAGGAGAAAATTGACCTTATCTGTGCAAATTAGAAAAATAAAACACTGCAAATGCAGGTCAGGAACACTTTGAACTTGAAAGAATGATATTTGAATACCAATAGGCAGAGAAAAGAATTTTGTGCAATTCTTACCAACAAGTTACGATCTGTGAAAAAAGATCGATTCAATACAGATGGTGCACAACCCAAATAGCATCAGTCACAGAAAAAGAGCCAGGAAAACTTAAAAAGGAAAATCCTATAAAAAGTTCAGCTCAGAGATGTCTCTTTTGACTTTCTTTGGCAAATGGACCCACCAATGTCTTACTTAAGAAACAATGGATGTTTAAGTAAAATAACGCTGAATACTCACTTGAGATTTGTTCATCTACAATTCTGACTCAATCCCTAATAAGTCACATCTGATTTTTACTCTGTAATAGTCATTCATTCCTGGATCGATAGGCTTCTTTTTAGGAAAACAATCACTAGACAGTGGATACCGGACACAGTGACCACCAATCTAAAACTGATGTCAGCATTTGTTCCCAGAATTGACAAACTAGGATCTTGACAAAATGCAGGCCATTATGAATTTAGGAGTTGAACTCTGGGCCTTGCACATGCCGTCGGCCTTGCAAGTGCTCTACCACTAGGCTGTACTCCAAACCCATTTTTTATGTTTTTATTTTGAAAGAGGCTCTCACTAAGTTACGTAGGCTCACTTTGGCCTTGAACTGTTCCTCCTACCTCTGCCTCCTGAGCCTCTGGGGCTATAGGCAGTACCCAATGAATGCTGTCCATTCTGATTGTGATGTTTCCTTGAGTCCATATTTCAGGTTCACTAAATAATTTGCAATGTGTGAAATCATATAAATTTGCTTAAAAGTTGTTGTTCAGAGGTGCCGTTAGTCGAGTCCAATTCATAGGGACTCTATATGCAGTGGAACAAAACACTCCCTGATCCTGTGCCAGGCACATGATCTTATTTATGATTAAGTCCATTGTTGCAGACACTGTGTCAATCCATCTGGGAGGGGTTCCTTTTTCTCGTTGACCTGCTATTTTCCCAAACATGTCTTTCTCCAGGGATTGGTCCATCCTGACTACATGTCCAAAATATGTAAGATGTAGTCCAGCCATCTTTGCTTCCATGGAGCACTCTGGTTGCACTTCTTCTAGGACAGATCTGTTGGTTCTTTTGGCAGTCCATGGTATACTCAATAATCATACCCAGGATCATAATTCAAAAGCATCAATTCTTCTCCTGTCTCTCTTGTTTAATGTCCAGTTTTCACATCCATATGATGTGACTGAAAATACCATGGCATGAATCAGGTGCACCTTCTTCTTCAATGTGACATCTTTACTTTTCAATACTCTAAAGAGATCTTTTGCCACAGCTTTCCCCAAAGCAATGCATCTTTTGATTTCTTGACTGCTGCTTCCAAAAGTGTTGATTGTAGAAACAAGTAAAGCAAAATCATGGGCAGCATCAATCTTTTCTCCATTTATTGTGAAATTGCATATTGTCCCAGTTGTAAGGATTTTTGTTTTGTTGATGTTTAGTCATAACCCATATTGAAGGCTATGATCTTTGATCTACGTCAGTAAATGTTTTAAATCCTCTTCACTTTCAGCCAGCAGAGTTGTGTCATCTGCATAATGCAGGTTGTTAATGAGTCTTCCTCCAATCTTGATGCCACGTTCTTCCTTATGAAGTCTGGCTTCTCGGATTATTTGCTCAGCATATAAATTGAAGAGATATGGTGAAAGTATACAGCCCTGATGCACACCTTTGTCAACTTTAAACCAGGCAGTGTTTCCTTGTTCTATTTGAACAACTGCCTCCTGGTTCATGTACAGATTCCTCATGAGTACAATTAGGTGCTCTGGTATTCCCATTTTCTGGAGTGTTATCCATAATTTATTATGATTCACCCAGTCAAATGCTTTTGCATAGTCAATAAAACATAGATAGACATCTTTCTGATATTCCCTGCTTTCCGCAATGATGTCCCTGGTTCCCTGCCCTCTTCTGAATCCAGCTTGATTTTCCAGCAGTTACCTGTCTATTAAACTATTGTAGTTGCTTTTGAACAATCTTTAGTAAAATTTTGCTTGTGTGTGATATTAATGATACTATCTGATAGTTTCCACATTCAGTTGGGTCCCCTATTTTGTGAATAGGCACAAATGTGATTCTTTTTCCATCAGTTGGGCAGGTAGCTATTTTCCAAATCTGTTGGCATAAACATGTTAGCACCTCCAGTGCTGCCTCTTTTTGTTGAAACATCTCTATTGGTATTCCATAAATTCCTGGAGCCTTGTATTTCACCAGTTCTTTCAAGGCAACTTCCACTTCATCCTTCAATACCACTGGTTCCTCTTCATATATAACCTCTTGAAATTGTTCATCATCTACCAGTTCTTTTTTGAATAGTGACTGTGTATTCCTTCCATCTTTTTTTGATGTTTCCTGCATCATTTTATATTTTCCCTATAGAGTCTTTCACTATTGCCACTTGATGCTTGAGTTTTTTCTTCAATTCCTTAAGCTTGAGAAACACAGAATGTGTTCTTCCTTTTTGGTTTTCTGTCTCCAGATCTTTGCATATGTCATTATAATATTTGTTTCTGTCTTTTCAAGCTGCCTGTTGAAGTCTTCTGTTTAGTTGCTTAACTTCCCCCCACATCTAAACTTCCCCCACATGTCTGTCAGTTTGCCGCACTATGAGGCCTTATGTGTGTCGAGGTAGCTGAAAGCTATGCCACTGGTACCTCAGATACCAGCAGGGCCACCCATGGTGGACAGGTTTCAGCTGAGCTTCCAGACTAAGACAGACTGGGGAGTAGGACCCACTGAACTGCTCCTAAAACAACTAGCCATTGAAAGCCCTATGAATATCTAAAAGGTTATCCTGACTCAAAGCTCATCTTCTGATACTGTCTTAAAGCTTTTCTTAAAGCTTTAAGAAAATGCTTTCTTAAAGCATTTCTCAAACTACTTAACCTTACTTCAGAATTTCTGTGATGCAAATTAGTTTGATAATAACTATGAAGAACTGTTTACTACTTTTGTGGAATAAAATGCCCCAAATTTAAAACTATGCATATTTCTTTCACTACAGCCATTTATGTATTATCTGTAGATACGATTGTGTGTATCTGTCTGTTGGGTGGTCTACAGCCATACTACCCTGGCATCCAATCCTGTCAGATCTTGGAAACTATGTAGGGGTCAGGCCTGATTAGTATTTGGATGGGGGACCACCTGGGATCACCAGGTGCTGTAGGCTTGGGAGAAGGACCTGGCAACCTATTCCTGAAAAACAATCAGCCATTGAAAACTCTATGAATAGCAGAGAAGCACTGACCTACTGCCAGGTGCTAGCACCCTAGTGTTAGAGAGTGTTTAGTTCTGTTGTACATAGAGTCGGTACGAGTCAGACCTGACTTGATGGCACCTAGTAACAACAACATCTGGTGGGAACATGACTGACATAGATATGAGAGAATACTTGCTGTGTCTCAATTATTTCTGGTAAAGCAATGCAAGAAGAAACTAAAGCACTAATTATTGACGTTGTGTGATTGTATAACTACATAAAACATCTGCTTGAGGATTTTCTCTTTGCCATCAATAATCCTGTCAGGCCAACTGTGTTTCATAAACAGCTGGCAAAGATGAGGAAAAATGATGTATCCACATTAAATCTCAGATGTGAGAGCAGATGAGAGTGTTTAGCACCAGAGTTTGCTCTGTTTGGAAAATGCTTTGTCAGCAAATCAGCTTGGTGAGAGTGCCCCTTGAAGGAAAAATGATTACAGAGGATTTCACATATACCATAACTACATTTGAATGAACTGTTTATCTGGAAATCACAATAAAGACTTTCCTGACTTAAACATACATAATTTATGGTGGAGTCTTGAATTATAAATAGGCTATTTTGTCAAGGCAATTATAAATTGATTATAAACATATTGCTGAAGCTAGTACTATTTTCCAAAATCAAATTATGAAGGATGGCTTGTAAAGAAAAGTGAAGATCTTATTCTTACATTAAAAATACGGATGAAATATTAGCTATTTATTAACTAGCCTGCAGCTGTACCACTCTGGCGTCTGACCCCGTCAGATCTCAGAAGCTAGGCAGGGTTGGGTCTGGTTAGTACTTGGATGGGAGACCACCTGGGAACACCAGGTGCTATAGACTTGGGAAAAGCAATCCACTCCCCAAATCAACCAGCCATTGAAAACCCTATGAATAGCAGAGAAACATGACAATAGTGTTTCATTTATTGTACATAGGATCAGTATGAGTTAGACACCAACTCGACAGTGCCTAACAACAACCACAACAACATTGATTAACTATGAAAGAGCTTAGACTTCCTAATTAGGCTGCAGAAAATTTATTAAAAACAATTGTTATTTAAGAGTTCCTTTTATTATCAGTTTGGGTCCCTGTATGTAAGGCAAATTGCTGGAGCCAGGTACAATATATAAAAGTGTTCACATATCAGTTCTACAGTAAGCAACATATGATTATGTTTATTCATATACAGAGGAGGTCCTCTATGATATAATTTTTGGTACCTTTCTAAAAGTTGAAAATAGTTACTGAGATGCTGAAAGTATTAGTTACTGTGTGGGTGCTAAAAGTCATTATTATTTTGCATAGATTTCTAAATAATGGGAGAAAGGGCTGATAATAATGACAAAACACTCCGAGAACTCAAGAAATTGCCCAGACTTGATTTCTTGACAAAAATACAGATTTTTTGACAGTTCTAAAATAGTTTTCCTTTTCTCTTTTTGTCCTCAGCTAATCATAATCACTGTGTCTCAATTTTTCTTTGTGCATGATTGCAGAACTCCTTTTAACAAGGTTATCACACAGCTGGATGTGAGAAAAGAAAAATATACAAATTCCTTCAATATAGTATATACACAGATATAGGATTTCAGGTTGTCAGGTGACAATAAGTTTGGTCATGGTTGAGCTAGAATACCAAAGGAAAAGGTAGGGTCTTTAGAAGAGAAGATATTAGGATAACCACAAAGAGATGCGTAAGGACTGCAGGAGAGCAGTTTCATTTTGTTCTTTTCACTATCTCCCCCTCCCATCTCTAACACACACTTGCAGGCACATATTTATGATGATATATTAAGATAGGCAATAACTGGGAGAAGGCATAAGCTCTAAGGATTTTAGACTATTAAATTTCTGTGGGAGATTATATCTATCAAAGAGAATTAGACTATGCTGTGGGACATGCTGTGGGGCATGTGAAAAGGCCAATAAACTCTCCAAGGGGCTGGGATTTAGCTCAGTTGGTAGAGCACCGCTCTGCAGTCTCTGAGGTCCTGAGTTCGATTCCCAGCACCACAAAAAATGGGAGAACGGCATGGCAATCCACTCCCAAGGCAATCCTGAAACAATCAGCCATTGAAAACCCTAAAAAGGGTCAGAGTCGGACATGACTTGACGGCACCTAACAACAGCAACAACAAACTCTTCAAGTCATCTCCAAGCTAGGCAGTCTCTATTTTCACTTATTGTTTTCTAAGCTCCTAGGGCCACAGTTAGAGAGTAAAGCTTGTCCTGAGAGCTGTGAGGGTGTACCTACCACCCTCTGGAAGGATTTGAAGAAACACAAGTTGGACTAAGCAAAGCTACGTTGGATGGGGATTGCAAGAGTTCTGATGGGGCTTGAAGTTTAAGTCTGATCCCAGAGATTTTCCAGAAGCTATAGCCAAAATTACCAAGGGATAGTTAGAGGTCAGCTAGAGAAGACAGTGAAGTGTTGTTGTTGTTAGATGCCCTTGAGTTGGGTCTGAGTCATAACGACCCTGTGTACAATGGAATGAAACACTGCCTGACACGTTGCCGTGCACACGATCTTTTTTGATGTTTCAGCCCATTGTTATAGCCACTGTGTTTCTTCTCATTTTGAATCATGCCACACCAGCCAATGGAGGTTACAGGGACTTTATTCCCATCATTAGGACAGACTCTTTTTTGCAAAGGCAACCCTTCCCCAGTTTTCTTTTGAATGCCTTCCAGCCTGGGGGCTTGGTTTCTGGCATTATATTTGACAGTGCTTCTCTGTTATTGATAGAGTTTTCAATGGCTAATTGTTCCTTCTTCCTGGTCTGTCTTAGTCTGGAAGCTCAGCTGAAACCAGTCCACCACGCATGGCCCTCCTAGTGTCTGAGATACCAGTGGGATAGCTTTCAGCATCATAGCAATACAGCATGCCCCCACAGCACAACAAGCTGACAGACATGTGGGGGATACATACATATTCATATGTATAATTATTTAATATATTAATGCAGAAAAAGGACATGGCAATCCACTCCCTTGGCAATCCCAAAACCATCAGCCATTGAAAACCCTATGAGGTCACTGTGAATCGGACTAACAAGACCTAAAAATAATAATATATTGACACATATAAGTATATATTGTAAATACCACCCAATGTCTCAGGGGCTTCAAGAACCACATGGGCAGGCAAAGCCCTCTTGCTATATTCATGATTTCAAGAGATGCTTACAGACATTTTATAGGATTGATTCAGATGTTTGATTTGACTTGAACACAGAAATGCATATCCTCATAATGCTTCCTTTCTGTCCTTTTTCTATGTAGGTAAAGTAACCCCTTCTATGTATTTTGTTAATGTAGACCCAAGGACAGAGAATTAGCAAATAAGCCAGAGGGGAAAATGGAACCTTATTGACTTTTTTTTGAGGAAGAGTTGTTTTGAGTAAGAGTTGTCTGACTGCCTCTTACACTGCCAGTTTATTGGTGCATTAATAGACTTTCCATTGCTCTGAAACAACCACCACCACCACAACAAAAACAAAAGGTTTACTTTGCCTTGCAGTTTTGAGGTTCCAGGGCTGGATTGGTTGGCCTGTGGCTGGACATCACATCATAACCAGAGCATGTGGCAGACCAACAGTGCTCAACTCATGGCCAGGAGGTAAGAGGGAGGGGCGAGAGCCCGTGGCCTTCCTTAGGGGTGTCCCTAGTCACCTATACCCCTCACTTTAGGCCTCACCCCTTAACGATTCCACCACTTCTCAATAGCACTTCCCTGGGAACCAAGCCTCCAACATGTGGAGATTTGGAGGACATTCAAGATCCACACTGTAGCAACTGACCAGCAGATGACGCAATGATTTCCTACTCAGGCTCTTCCAGGGACTTACAACAAGATGTAGTTGGGCTATTATTGAGATTCGAGCAGGGACAAAATAATTTTTGGTAACTCTCCACTTGTGTTTAATAACCTAAGCTTGAAACATGAGATATGTTGACAGGCTGCCTGCTCCTATCATCAGCTGTTTGCCAAAATGTCATGCTTGGAGCCTGCCACAGAGGAAGTGCTACACGTTTGCTTCTTCACTCTGGATCCTGCTTTTTTGCCTGAAAGGAACACATGCTCTCCCCACATACCAAATTAATATTTTTTTCAATTTACAGAATATCTTTGCATTCAATACTCTGTAAGTCAAAATAGGAAAAACCAGTATTAAATTTTTCACTGTAGATTAATATTGCAATAGCTTCCTATTATCAAGAATTTGATTAAGTATGCAGGAAGGCCAAGATAAATTAGCCATGAGAAGATCCTTCAAAGGCACTAAAGTCCCTCTTGAAACTGATCCACTAAGTAGTCAAGAAACTGTTGACAGGGCTCATATTTCATTCATGTATCTTCTTCAATTTTCACCCTTCTCACTTCCATGAACTTGATTAACAAACAATCCAACTACTTTTTATGTAAAGTATGATGTATCAGTGTTGTACACTTTTGATTAAATTCCTGAGAAACTGCATTTAAGAGAAATAGTAGGTTATTTTCAGTATGAACAAACCACTTTAATTATTACCTCTACTGCATATTACCCTTGTTGTTGTTAGGTACTGTCGAGTCGTCTCTGACTCATAGCGATCCCTATAGGGTTTTCAATGGCTGATTGTTTCGGGATTGCCTGGGGAGTGGGTTGCCATGTCCTTCTCCCATTTTTGTGGTGCTGGGAATTGAACTCGGGACCTCAGAGACTTCAGAGCAGCACTCTACCAACTGAGCTAAATCCCAGCCCCATATTACCCTTCGACAAAGAAAAATAGGTGTTCACTGAATTTTTTCTTCTTTGAGTAAGCATTCCTTGTTTTTTCTAATTAATGCACTTGTCCTCATTATACCTGCCATACTGTAAAAAATATAAAGACAATCATATTAGTTGACATAAAATATTTAAGCCATAACTTTTCTTAATATGCATTTTTGTTGTAACGGTTTGAAATAAGCTATGTAGGGAAAGTATTGAAAATGTCCATTCCTTTGGATCAACAGTATTCACTCTCATATCTCTCAGGAACTCTACTATGAATGATATTTGAGCAAGAGACAAAAGGTAGGAAACCAGGAAGGCAAGAAGGCAGGAAATCATGAGAGGAGGGAAGGAAAGAAATAAGGAAAAAGAAGTTAGTTGATTCTCCACCCAGCATTGGCTGTATTTTTCCTAGTATATTCCCATTACCTTGACCTTGGAAGTTAAAAAGCTTCAGAAGGGAGAACGAAGGAACGTCTGAGTCACCATGACTTAGCATCTTAAGTGTTGAGATGGGCACTTGGCCTCTTGGTTTGCTAGAAGAGAAGTACACATTAGTCTCTCGGGGAAGCAGTGCCCAGGGCTGTTGAAGGAGATTATATCAATGATCATGCTGGAATAAATCCCAGTTACATTGTTAAGTTTCCCAAAACACCAACTCCTACACCAGAGAGCAAATGTTTAGCTCCATGAAAAATGGTTTAGGTTCTCTCTAGGGTTTATTGGGAACACACTCTTTGATGATTCTTTGAGCATCTATTGGTGAATGAGCTGCTCACAGATTTAAAGAAAGCAAGAAGTAAATAATCACTGTATATGCAATGATGATATAGTTATAATATCCAGTGTAATGGTTTGAATATGAATGGTCCCCAAGACTGATGCTTGAACTCTCGATCCCCAGGTCGTAGCACTATTTTGAGAGGTTGTGGGACATTTAGGAGGTGGGTCCTATCTGGCAGAATTAGGTCATGGGGGTGATGTGTGAAAGTTTACCTTTAGATCCTTGGTTCCAAGCTCATTCTCTCTGTGCCTGGACCACAGCGATGTAAAGAGCTGTCCTCCAGCACATACTCATGGTGCCTTCTTCGTCACACCCTCCCTGCCATCATAGACTGAAACCCTCTGCAACCATCAGCGAAAATAGATCTTTCCACCTTTAAATTGTTTCTGTCAGCTATTTTGTGAAGTGACGCAAAACCTAACTAACACATCTGGTCATAATGGAAGGCATTCTGAGTCTTCATAACTACTCTTTAAGAATGCTGCAGCATTCCAAGATATCTGGCCAAAATATATTAGAAAAGCTGATTTTTAAAGGAATGACAGTACGGATTACTGAGAACATGAATCTGGTTTTGGCTTATTTCCAGATGTTGTACACATGATGATTCTCCTGGAGGCTGAAGGAAAATGTAAGAGGATGGAGGGTAACCCTGGGGAATGGCTGCTGTGGGTGGTAAGTAGTTGTTCTTACATCACTGAGTCTCGTTGAGAAACCACAGCCCACCTCTGCTACTGAGCTGCTGGAATAGACACTGGGAAATTTGGTGGAACAAGGTCTTCTGATATATGTTTTCCAATATTTACAATCTGTGTGGATTTTCTTTTCCTTAAATGTTGACTTACTTGAGTAGATTATAGCTACCAACAGGAGAAATAGAGACAACTTTTGCACTCCAGCTATCAATCAACAAAATGCAGTGCAATGCCTAACAAGAGTTAAATTCTGTGAACCCAGCAGAATCCAGCTAGCTCTAACAGGACTTTAGAGACTTGTCCAACTATAACTTAAGGCACACAACTTTTGAACACAACTTGATTTCATTTCTCAAATTTTCTATAATCTAATGACTTATTCCAGCATTCTAAGTAGTTTTCATTACTTACTTGCTCTAATTTTACCTGTGTTATGGATGTTTGAAATATTAACCCTTTTATAATCAACTTAAAGTAGTTAAGGAAATGGTACAAAATTTTGCTTCATGAGCAGGAACACTAAAATATTTGAGTTTTATTCATTGCTGGTGGCTGTGCATCTTCCTTGCTATTCCTGTATTCACAATGTCAGATACAATCCAGATATGTCCAACCTGTGGACTGTGGGCCATGACGGCCAGTAACGCAGTTATGTATTGGGTAAATCTTTTTTTTAACATCATTTGATTTTTAGTGTGTGTTTTCTTCATGACTCTCCTTACTATGTGTCTGCACTAATGACAATTATATAATTTATGTGTGGCCAAAGACAATTATTTTTTACTCAATGTGACCAAAAGGTTGGATACTCCTGGTTTAACAACATTAAAAAATGTTTCATTCTTATAATGATTTTAGATGACCTTGTTGTTGTTGTCAGGTGCTGTCGAGCTGGGTCCGAGTCATAGTGACCCTATGGACAGCAGAACAAAACACTCCCCGATTCTGTGCCAGGCACATGATCTTATGTATGATTAAGCCCATTGTTGCAGACACAGTGTCAATACATCTAGTTTAGGGTTTTCCTTTTTTCATTGACCTGCTATTCTCCAAACACGATGTCCTTCTCCAGGGATTGGTCGCTCCTGACTACATGTCCAAAATATGTAAGATGCAGTCTAGCCATCTTTGTTCCCAAGGAGCACTCTGGTTGTATGTCTTGTAGGACAGGTCTGGTTT
This sequence comes from Pedetes capensis, assembly GCA_007922755.1. Classification (NCBI taxonomy): domain Eukaryota; kingdom Metazoa; phylum Chordata; class Mammalia; order Rodentia; family Pedetidae; genus Pedetes; species Pedetes capensis. The sequence continues at coordinate 19,372 of VMDO01016877.1, read as the reverse complement.
TTTTTTTTTTTTTTTGCAGTACTGGGGGTTGAACCCAGGGCCTTGCACTTACATGCTCTGCAAGTGCTGGACCACTGAGCTGTGCCCCCAGCCCTTTTTTTTTTTTTTTTTTTTTTTTTTTTTTTTTTTTTTTACTTTTGAGGCAGGGTATCACTAAGTTATGCAGACTGCCTCTGGTCTTGAACTTGCGATCCTCCTGCCTCTGCCTCCCGAGCCGCTGGGATTACAGGCATGCACTACCATGCAGGGCACTAATCTGTTGGTTCTTTTGGTAATTCATGGTATATTCAATATTCATCTTTAGCACCATAATGCAAAAACATCATTGGAAAAGGACTTACCACATTTATTTTCCCTTTTCTGAGTTACCTGACTATAGTGGCTCTTAGCTATTGCTGTGATTTCAATTCATCCATGCTGGTTCACTAGAACATATGTTAAGATAGATTTCTATTGTGACTGCATTTTCCTAACAGTCTTGATTCTGTAGGTGCATGATCCAAGTTGATCTCCTTTGTTTTTGTTTGATTCTCACAGCATATGAACATTTATAATGTGAAAAAGTCCTGTTTTTTATTATGCTAGCAGAAATATTCTTTCCATGCTGGTATTTGGTAGGATCGGATTCTAAGTATAAAGTCATTCTTGCTCTCTCTCTCTCTCTCTCTCTCTCTCTCTCTCCATATATATATATATATATATATATATATATATATATGCAGAATCTTTACCTTTTGCTCATGGGTTGGGATTTAAATTTTATAGCTCCACAGAGGTGACCATCTCAAGATGTGAGAATATAAATTGTAAATCCATATTCAGCTTTCACTTTGTCATCATTAGAGTGCTAGAGAAAATGCTGTCTTAAAGATTATTTTTGTTTGTGTCAGCAACTCTTACATTTTTTCTGACCATACTCCTTTATATAGACTATATACATTCATTGTAAAAAATTAAATTATCAAGATGATTCTTAAACATCTACCCTAAGTCCAACCAATCTTTCTTTTGGGAAGAGATTTTGTTACCATGTTGAATTACAACTTCCCAACCTCCACAACACTTATATATACCCTTATATATATGAACACACGCATATGCAACTATCTAATCTGTCCTATGGTTTAATTTTCTGAATTTATTTTTATTTATTATTTTTATTAACCCTACTCATACATATTAATGAGATTCAGTGTGATAGTTCCATACATGTAGATAGTATACATTGGAAGAAGGATGGTTGGGTGAATATGATCAGTGATAATTCATTTTTAACATAAATGATATTGTCTTATTTCTTGCTCTTTTTCACTCAGCAAAGAAAATGTTGAGATCTTTCCTATTTCTGTGCATAGAATCTCACTTATTTTAGCTGTATATACTGCTGTCTTTGTAGAAATTTGGGTAACTCATATTTTTTTCTTTAAAAAAATCATGTAATGCACATTATTATAAAGATTTTCTATATCTGTGCAGTTTTTTCCCCTAATATCTACAGAATTTTGGAATTTAGGAAACTTTGGGTGACGTGTGAACAATTTTTTGGGAGGGGGATTAAATTTTAGTGGGTTAAAAACTTTCCACCGAGAGAATTATAACATGTTTTTTAAATGTCACTAGCACTTATCACATCTTTACAACAAATTCATCTTGCTGAATCTAGTGGCTGAGAAAAATTGTTTCTCCTTATTTACTTTATGCTAGTGATTGTTATTGAGATTGAGCATATTTTCATATCTTTCTTGGTCATGTGTTGGTGAGTAAATTATTCATGTCCTTTGCCTATTTCTCTTACTGTTTTGTTTTTGCACAAAGACATACAGGATTTTAAAATATTCTGCATATGAATTATTTGAAATTTATATGTAAATAATTTCATTCAATCTACTTGAATCATCTTTACATATCCTTATAGAGCAGTTTTAAATAGGATGCAAAAACCCTATTAATCTTTTCAGTTGTGGTTTTTAGATTTGTATTTTGTTTTAGAAACTTTAACTCTTTGACTGCCATTGGTACACATATGCCCTACAAAGTTTCAGAGAAATACCAGAGAGATTTGCTGCCACTAAATATACACAGAAAGTTGTCCCACTGGGTTTCAAAGTGCCAAGGGACTTTTAGTCATAGTCTGATAATCTTTATAAGTTAGTGTATGAATGAGTATTCGCAGTTGTTACATGAACAGAAAAAGTCAAATGAAACTCCAGATACTGATCCTAGAAAAGTTTTGTTGGAATTGGGATCTATGCTACAATATACCTCCAAATATATTGAACCATTTATCTCATAACTCTTCAGTGGGGAATAAAGTGATGAAATCAGCTCTTGCCTGCAATATGTACCAGTTGTTACTATCTAACTTGTATTTCAATAAGCCACAACAGCCTGTTGACACTTCCAAATGTACTACATAGGTGAAATTTTTGTGTCTGAGGTGCACATTCTGAAAACCAAGGGAAGAAAGCTTATGTCAGAGCATAGATGAAGTCGTGACAATATTCAAAGGCGAATCAAGCCTAAAATAGTATTTACCATTAAAACCAATCAAAAGAGGGATTAAAATTTGGGGGCATTGTGATTCTGTGACAGGGAATACTTATGATTTGAATGTTTATTCTGGTATATCTATAGAAGCCAATTCTCAACAGAAAACAATCCTGGATGAAGGGATAGTCTTGAATCTTTCAAAACCAATTAGAAATCCTGATGTTACACTCACTTTTGATAGGTTTTTTACAAGTGCACATCTTCTCAATACTCTCCCATTTCCAGCAGTTGGTACTTGTATTTTCTCAAGAAAAGACATGCCAAAATTTCAGGGGAAATTGAAAAGAGGAGAATTTTAGTTTGTTGCTAATGAGAAGGGAATATTAGTTGCAAGGTGGCAGGATGGCAAAGAAGTCACTCTTATGAGCCATTGTCATGATTGTGGTAGAGAGAAAACCAACAGGAAACAGAAAGATGGGAACAAAGTGAGTGTAGATTGTCCATTGATCATTAGTTCTTACTACAGATTTTATGGGTGAGTGGATCTTTCGGATCAAAAAGTGAATGTATTGAATTTGATAGCAAATCAAGAAGGTGGAGGGAAAAGGTATTTTACAAACTGTTGATGGTAGCTGTTGTAAATGCATAGACTTTATACAATGAGACATTCAGAAACAAGACAAAGTTGCTTCAATTTGTAGTTCCATTGACAGAGAAAATGACTGCCACAGGTACACAGACAAATTAGGTAAAATGTAGGAAAGGCAGGGTCAGGCCTTTGAACATTGCTGAACTCATGATCATTGTGGGTGATCATTTACCTGTGGAAGGATCTAAAAAAAGAAGATGCCCTAGATGCTCAAAAAGTAAATTTGAAATTGGTAATCAAAGGGTTAAACTTACAAATAAGACTGTTTTCTCCTTATGTTTTCATTCTTTGTATTTGTAATCTTTAAATCCATCTGACATGCTTTTAAATGGAATGCTAAGTACTACCACCATTTTTAACAGCCCTTCATTGCTTTGACTGAATACAAATTTTACCAAGTTGGAGGACTGGCTGCACAAAAGCCAACTACAACTTATTCCTCATTTTGCATCATTATTTATAGACGTGAGAGACTTTATATAGCCACTAACTCAGATTCCTTTACTGCTAGTCATGTGGTTCATGTCAATAAGATGTGCAGAAGTTACAAAAGAGGCTTCCACAAAAGATATATCTATAGGTCAACACAGCATTTGCTCTGTTGTGGCATTTGCTCTGTTGTGTTCTTCTAACAGTATATGAATATGAGTTTCATGGTGCAAACCTCTAGAATCCACATGAGGCAGGTCTACAAGGATGGAAAGAGCTGAGTCTTTAAAAGCATCACCAAACTCTTGCTTTTGGTGCTGAAATATTAACCAAGGTCTGCTTATACTTCTGTTAGCTGGGTTTTCTTTTGCATGCTGCCAAAGGTTGTTTAAACTATTAGAAACATAAAGCAAATTCCAGTATGTTTGTTTTTCACTTTGCTTTTAGTCTGATTCCTTTTATATTGCTATTTATTCCCACATCAGCATTGCAATAAATCAGTTAATATTTAATTTTTATAGATTTAAGGTATATATTTTTAGCATCTGGACAGAATCATATCTTTAGTGCTTTAGTTGAATTTTTATAAATTTTACTCTTTTGTTCAGTTCTAACATTTATTATTGTATCATGCTCCCTAAGTAATAGTATTGAGATATGACCCATTTAAAATGGTATTTACATATTTATATAATGAATATGTTGAATACAATGTTTCATTTGTTTAGTGTTTGCACCTTTTTTCTAAGTTTTTAATGTACAAAATTTTATCATTATTCTACATTACAGAGCTAAATCCAAGTTAGTCATGGAATGATTTTTATTTTAGTATATTTTAATACACTTTTGTAAAATTTTATGTAGAGTTTACACCTATGTTTATTAGTGATACTGATTCAGTTTCTTTAACTATCATTTTCTGCCACAATCCCATGGGTTCTTCAAGCTTCAGGAAGTGATTTGGGTATTTTTCCATTGTTTTCTCTGGAATACCTTGTGAGAGATGTGAATTACTGGCTCTTTGATTATTTGGCAAAACATGTTCTTCACTGGGTGTTATGTATAAGTTTATTTCTTCAACTTAAATGGGAAATTTTTTATTTAGAATTCACCCTTCCAAAATCTTATCTAATAATATCTTCCACATTGGTAAGTTGTTAACTTTACCACTTATACTTTGCTTTGTAATTTCCAGATAAGCAAAGAAAATAAAATGATAAGATAGATATAACTTATGTGGATTAACATTTGTAAAAAATAAAGGTAGCTATGATTACTTGAGATTTTTGGTTTATGTGACAATGGAAGCTCTTTGTCATAAAGTAACATTTCTTTAGAACTTTGAATTTGTGATTGTTAACTAGGAGCGTATAAGGTACTAATTTTAAACCTTTATTTATAATATTAACAATTGCTATTTAAAGGAAGGATTGATTTAATGGGAATATTGCTGAGGGCCTTAAATACTTTGACAAAGAAAGAAAAATGTATAATTCTAGGGAGTGTCATATACTATCTCACAAACTTGTACCATATGATAATATTCATTATTTTGCAAATGCTTTTTTGAAAGAGTCATAGAGGATCTATTACTACCTAAATAGGCTCCTCTCTCTTCTGAGAAATACTAAGCATGAAAGTGTATTTGATATTCAAATGACAGATACATTTATGTTTGCACTGCTCTACCTGCTACAAAGAAAACAATAATATCAGTATGATCCTTTATAGTTGTTAAGCTTCCAAACTTCTCATTTTGGTTATATTTTATATAGTAATATTTCATGATAAGATTTTGTATGGCATAATTCTTCTCTGACCTTGTAAATCATATATTTGGGTAGTCAGAACCAACAATGATCATTTACTTATATATCAAGACAGTATTTTTTAAATTTAAGATAATTATGTAGTCATATACATGCATACATTCACAAAACACAGTTCCCACCTCTCCCCAGCACACGCACACAGAAGCCTTCACACTCGCACACTACATGTGAGTGAAAAGCACCTCAAACTTGATACAACTTTGAATTGGATCAATTTTCCTTTATCGAAGCTACCATCCAATTTTCCATGCCTGATAAATTATTTACCCAAGTTAAATCACTATGGCATCAAAATAGTTCATTAAAGTGAATTGAACTATAATATTGAAGCTTACAATCACACACAAAAAAGAGCTTTGCTTATTTGTAAGCATTCACATGTTGGAAGGTGATGATATAAGTTACCTCAGTAATTGAAGTACACTATGATGTGTACTGGCTGGGATTTAGCTCAGTTGGCAGAGCACCGCTCTGCAGTTTCTGAGGTCCCGAATTCGATTCCCAGCACTGCAAAAATGGGAGAAGGAGGTGGCAATCCCGGAACAATCCGCCATTGAAAACCCTATGAGGGTTGCTATGAGTTGGACAGGATCTACAGCACCTAACAGCAACAACAACAATGATGTGTACTAACATATATGAGTAGCACATGTGTCTATGATAATTGTGGTATGTGACATGACTAACAGGAGCCAATTATACTTAAGCCACTTATGCTTTTTTCTTCTATTTAGTCCACCATTAAGGATTTTGTTTGTTTTGTTTCTTTTTTCAACTGAAGCACTGATTATGTCAGAAAAATCCACTCACTCTATTACTATTTTGCAGAGTATCCATCATATTTCATTACTGCATAACTGATCACCACCTACCGAGTATAAATAACTTAAAGCTAAGTAAAGCAAGTAACTTTAAAATTTATCATGTAATATTGATTTTAAAATAGCCACATTTAAATTGAGTGGTAAATCTCGAACCTATCATCTTTTTCTGGCATCTTATCATGCTTTACCTTGTGCCAATTTGTCTTATTTCAGATTACAGGATTTCTGGAAGATATATATTATTTTCTTAGGCTGATTATAAAGTGGAGTAAAATGAGTCTCAGCCAGTCATGATTATTAAGTAATACATCTGAGTTTTCAAAATTAAAGCCTTCTGTGATGGTCAATCTGGATTATCAGCTGGATTGTCTTGAGAGGCACATAGGAAGTGAGTAAAGCACACCTCTCTGTGAGCATCAGAGGGCATTTCTAGAGAGGATCAACCCAGGCAGGGGGAGACTCGCTTTGCACATGGGTGGTACCATCCCTTAGTTTGGGTGTTCAGATAGAATAAAAAGGGAAAAAGGAGAAAGCCTTCCAGCATAGGCATTTTCTCTCCCTGCTTCCCGGACTCTGAGATGTAAACTGTTCCGTTCTGCCCCACCCTCCCTGCCATGATGGACTGGCATCTCCGGAACCACAGGCCAAAATAAATCTCCCTTTAGGTTGCTGATGACAGTTATTTTGTCCCTGTGACCAAAGTCTGATTAATGCAGTAAGTTGGTATTGAGAAGTAGGGTGGGCCATTGCTCTTACTACCTGATCATGTGGTTCAGAAGCCTTTCGGACTGGTTTGTGGGAGGAATTTGGAAAAGTTTGGTGATACAGACCAAAAGAGCCTTAGAATGTTATTTGATTAGGTGCGCTCAAGTCAAGTCTGACTCATAGTGACCTGATGCACAACAGAATGAAACACTCCCCAACCCTGTGCCATACCTGGCACTATTGTCAGTGCTTCTCTGCTATTCATAGGGTTTTCAATGGCTGTTTGTTTTGGGAATGGATTGCTAGGTCCTTCTTCCTAGCCTGCAGCACCTAGTATTCCCAGCTGTCTCCCATCCAAGGACTAACCAGGATGACCCTGCTTAGCTTCTGAGATCAGGGGGGATTGGATGCTGGGGTGCTCTGGCTATAGACTAGAATGCTGTAAGCAGAGCATTTCTCATGGCCATTTCTCCTGGAAGCTTGAGAGTCAGAAAACATTGTGCTATTGAGGTTTCAGATGGGAATGAACACTCTTGTTACACTGTGGCAAAGAGTTTGTCTACATTTTATCCATGCTCTGAGACTTTGAGTATGGCGGAAATTTAAAGTAATGGGTTAATTAATTTTGTGGAGAAAATTTCAAGGCTGCCCACATTCAGGCCATATGGGTATTGCTAGCTGCTTTTAGCCACACTTTACAGTGAAAATTGTTAAGAAAAAGCAAAGAAGAAAAGTTTGAAAAACATGTGGTTTACCCAGAGAAGAATCCCATGTAAACTTGGGGGAAGGAGTGTGGCTACTGAACATATTGTTTTTGTTTCTTAGGTGTTGTCAAGTCAAGTCTGACTTATAGTGACCCTATGTACAAAAGAATGAAACACTCCCGACACTGTGCCATGCACACAATCTTATGTTTGAACTTTTTGTTGCAGCCACTATGTTTCTTCTCATTTTGAGTCTTGCAACATCAGCAAAAGGAGGTCCCAGGGGCTTTACTCTGTTCCTGTCAATAGGTCAATTCTACTTTGAGGAGGCAACTCTTCCCCAGTTGTTTCTTGAATGCCTTCCAGCCTGGGTGGTGAGGAGCTCATTTTCCAGCAATGTATTGGACAGTGCTTCTCTGCTATTCGTAGGGTTTTCAATGGATAATTGTTTGAGGAGTGGGCTGCCAGGTCCTCCTCCCTAGTCTGTCTTAGTCTGGAAGCTGAAACCTATCTACCATGGGTGGTCCTGCTGGTATCTGAAATACCAGTGGCATAACTTTCAGCATCACAGCAAAGTGCAAGACCTCACAAGCACCACAAGCTGACAGACACATGGTGGGAGGCAAGCTGACACTAGGGATGTTAAAAAGAGGCCAGGTTACTTGGCCTTGCGAAAACAGGAAAGATGACTTGAGATCATCCCAGCAATTAGCAAAATCCTACCCAAGGCAGGCTCAAAGGTATAAAGGTATAAATGCATCAGAAAGATTTTCCCTTGAGAAGGGAGTGCTGCTGCGTAAACCTGCTGGCCCAGGGCCACCTAGGATTTGTTGTTCTTTGCTCAGACACCCAGGTACTCGGAGGCTGCTGCAGCCATGGTGCGAGGGGCTGGGCCACTGGGTGGGCTGGTTGAAGACCATGGTATCATTGATGTGGTGCTAGTTTCGCAGGCATGGGAATGCAAGAGTTGTGGCATCAGGGAGCATTCTATTCAGATTTCAAAGGGAAGAGTAGGAGGTCAGGGGATGATCACCAGGGTTGAATTTCCTGAAGACACCCCTGATGGGCTGACTCCTACAGCTGTGAGAATGAGGCTGAAGATGCAGCATAAACCCCAGGAAGCCAGAGACACCAGGGCCACAGAGCCTCCACCAGGAGGAATGGAGGAGGGAGTGAACCTCCAATATGCCCATTATTACAAAAGTGCAATTGTTCTTGTCACACCACATAGCCTCAGTCCCTCCGTCCCACACTCAGGCCACACATGGAGCTGACCGGAAGCTCAGGATTGCACCAAGTGGCTTCACACACCCTCTTCTCTTCTCATGACACTTGAGACCAAGTCTTGAAATTCATCAAACCAACGTTCTTGATTTTAAACTAATCTTCAAAAGAATTTTATGCAACCAAATTTTCTACCTAGGTGGCTCAGAGGAAAGGTCCAGACAGCTTTTTCTGCCCAGTAAGAACCCATTTAATTCTCCTCTACTTTGGTGACATGAAGGAGTTAATGAGTCTCCCCAAGTGTCCTAGCAGACATGTTGTTCTTGTTGTTAGGTGCCATTGAGTCCTCCAACTCATAGCGACCCTCATAGGGCTTTCAATGGCTGATTGTCTCAGGATTGCCTCGGGAGTGGATTACCACATCCTTCTCCCATTTTTGTGGTGCTGGGAATCAAACCCTGGCCCTCAGAGACTGCAGAGTAGCGCTCTATCAACAGAGCTAAACTGCAGCCCTGGCTAGAGGCACTAAATAGAGCCAACTCCAGAGAGAGAGTGTATGCGGGCTGCAAACGGCAAGGCCACGGCGGTGGGGCTTCCCAAGAGCTCTGGAGTTTACATCACACCATCACATACCCTAGATGTGGCTGATGAGGCTGAAGGTTTTCAAATTTGCTCAGTAGTTTCAGCCTTGTCCTGGTCCATTCCTTCCTCACTACTCCTTTTCCCCTTGTAAATAGGGATGTTTGTTTTGTGCCCTTTTATCTTGGACGTATGCGCCTATCTTTTGGTTCTACGGGGCTTCTAGCTAACAGTTTGCCTTCTGTCTCAGAGACGTCTTTGACCTTGGACTTTTAAACAATGTTGGAACCATTAAACCTATGGGGACTCTTGGGATGGATTGAACGTGTTTTGAATGATGAGATGGATATGAGTCTTATGGAGGGAGGGGCTAAAATGTTAGGATGGAAGGCCATGTATTCCTTCAGGAGTCAAGTTGACAGGTGGTGGATTTGTGCTGGTTAAATCTTGATTGTCAGGTAGATTGGATTGAGAAGGGGTTATGAGATCAACAAAGCCCAACTCCAGGTGTGTCTTACAGGCTGTTTCCCTAGAGGCTTAATTAAGGGGGAAAGTCCCCCCTGAATGTGGGCAGCATCACACCACAGGCTGGAGATCCAGGGGGATAAAAGGGGAGAGGAGCACAGGTGTTCTCGCTGCTTCCGGGCTGCCACAGTGTGGGTGGCTCTACTCTGCCACACCCTCCCTGCTGTGAGACTGACACATCTGAAACCGTGAGCCAAAATGAGTCTTTCCTCTCTTAAGTTGTTTATGATAGACACTTTGTCGCAGTAATGAATGTCTGACTACCTTTGTTTAAAATCAGAATTTCTTGTCACTCTGTCTGCTCTGAGGTCTGGGATTTAGCTCAGTAGGTAGAGCACTGCACTGCAGTCTCTGAGGTCACAAGTTCGATTCCCAGCACCACAAAAATGGGAAAAGGATTTGGGAATCCACTCCCAAGGCAATCCCGAGACAATCAGTCATTGAAAACCCTATGAGGGTAGCTATGAGTCGGACATGATTCGATGGCACCTAACAACAAGAACAACATGTCTGCTATGACTCTTGGGGAGACTCATTAACCCCTTCATGTCACCAAAGTAGAGGAGAATTAAATGGGTTCTTACTGGGCAGGAAAAACTGTCTTGGACCTTTCCTCTGAGCCATCTAGGTGGAAAATTTGGTTGCATAAAACTCTTTTGAAGATTAGTTTAAAATCAAGAATGTTGGTTTGATGAATTTCAAGACTTGGTCTCAAGCATCATGAGAGAGAGAAGAGGGTGTGTGAAGCCACTTGTTGCGATTGTGAGCTTCCTATCAGCTCCATGTGTGGCCTGAGCGTGGGATGGAGGGAGTGGGGCTATGTGGTGTGACAAGAACAATAGCACTTTTGTAGTAATGGGCATATTGGAGGTTCACTCTCTCCTCCATGCCAGGAAAGCAGCCCCGACATCTCTTTTCATTGTTGCTAATTTGGCTGTTTCAATATTACTTGGTACCTAGCAAGGTGGAGCAGTTTGCTCTTTCTGTGAATTTTCTTTTCAAATTCTCTTAAACTTCCTCTTTCAGTGGTTTGATTTGTTTGAGCCACCAAGTCCATTGCATTTTTGTTACTGCCAGGGTCTGTGCCTGGTTTTGCCTGCCACGTCCTCCAGGGAACAGGTCGGAGTGCAAGGGGTCTTCTGGGAGAGGTGCCCGGGGGCCGGTGCAGTAGTCGGAGGAAGCCGCTGCAAGAGTGGAGGGAGCTGAGATGGTGGGATAGACTCAGACCCCGTGAGGAGCTGAGGGGGTCCTGGCTCAACAAGGTTGACCGTTGGGGTTTTCACACAGAGGGCAGAAGTGACCAGGACCTGGTGTCCTCACCATGGTCAGTCCTTCACTAGGGGCTTCCACAGAAGAGCCTGGCTCTGCCCACAGCTGAGGCTGACCCCACGCAGGGCCTGGCCCCGATGCTGCTGGGTGTCCATCAGCTCTCTGCGCTTGCTGCAAGGTCTTTTTGGCAAGGTCTTTTTGGTTTTTCTTCCTAAATCGTATACACTTTGGGTGTATAACAAAATGTTTTGATATTCTTAGTAAAATAATTACTACAGTCAAGCAGATTAATATATGCATCATCTTGCATGGTTACTTTTGTATGTGTGTGTGATGTTGTTGTTAGGTGCTGTTGGGTCAAGCACTACTCATAGTGACCCCATATACAACAGAGTGAAATGCTGTGCGACACTGAGCCATGCACATCATCTTTTTTAGGTCTGAGCCCCTTGTTATAGGCACAGTGTGACTAGGGAGAAGGACCCGGCAGCCCACTCCCACCACAATGAGCCATGGAAAACCCTATGGATACCAGAGGAGCACTGTCAGACATAGTGCTGGAAAATGCATCCTCCAGGCTGGAAGGCATTCCAAAGATGACAGGCGAAGAATGGCCTCCTCAAAGTGGAGTTGACCTTAATGATGAGAATGGAGCACAGCCTCTGGGACTTGCATTGCTGATGAGGCACAACTCAAAATGAAAAGAAACATAGGGTGTGTTAAGAATACCTGACATTTTCTCTCTTAGCAAACTCCCATTACACAGTAAAAGTCATACCTTTAAAGGAGGACTCAGCAGTCAGCACAAACTATCGTGGCAGGGCTGTGGATACAGAGGATAAAGGAAGGGATAGTCTTTGTCTAGGGAGATCACAGTTTGGTGGAAGGAGGCTTGTTGTTGTTAGGTGCCATTAAGATGGGTCCAACTTGTAGTAACCCTATGTACAACAGAATGAAACACTTCCTGACTCTGTGCCAGGTACACGATCATTTTTGTTTAAGCCCATTGTTGCAGTCCCTGTGTCAATCGATGTAGTTGAGGGTCTTTCCTTTTTTTGCTGACTTGCCACTCTCCTAAACATGATGTCCTTATCCAGGGATTCCTCCCTCCTGGTAACATGTCCAGGATGTGTAATACACAGTCTAGCCATCCTTGCTTCCAGCACTCTGGTTGCATTACTTCTAGAATGGATCTGTTGGTTCTTTTGGCAGTCCATGGTATATTTTATATTCCTCTCCAGCACCATAATTCAAAGGAATCAATTTTTTTGTCTCCCTTATTCAATGTGCAGCTTGATGCTACTGAAAAATATCATGGCATGAGTCAGGTGCACCTTCATCTTCAATGGGACACTTTACCTTTCAATGCTTTAAAGAGGTCTTCTGCAACAACTTTTCCCAATGCAAAGTGTCTTGATTTCTTGACTGCTGCTTCCATGGGTATTGATTGTAGAATAAAATAGAGCAAAATCTTGGACAACCTCAATCTTTTCTCCATTCATCATGAAGTTGTGTACTGACCCAGTTATAAGGATTTTTGTCTTATTAATGTTGACTTGCAATTCATACTGAAGGCTGTGTTCTTTGATTTTTATCAGTAAATGTTTCAAATCCTCTTCACTTTCATCTGCATGGTGTGGGTTGCTAATGAGTCTTCCTCCAATCCTGATGCTGAGTTCTTCTTCATAAAGTGCAATTTATCAGATTATTTTCTTAGCATAGAGATTGAAGAGATATGAAGGAAGCAGCAGATCACACATGAAAATATAAAGAAAATGATTTTGGAGGAGTTCTGTATCAGGGAGTATACAAAATGTTGGTTTTGGTAAATGATAGGAAGTAAGCACCTTAGGGAGTATGGTAAGTTCTCTCTGACCTTATCTAGGGCAGCATCCAAGCAGAATATGACATTCTGTAATGTGGCATTTGAGATCACCCAGGCTTGCCTCTGATGATGGAAAGCAGTCAGTCTCTAAAAGCAGGCTGTCTTCCCAGAGAGAAAGGGCAGCTTTGACTGAGATCTCTCCCTGTAGCTGATTTCCAGGGAAGGATTTGCTCCAACACATCCTAACCTAAGCTTCCCTGAGCACAGGGATAAGTTTGTCAGTCCTGGATGGTACACCATAGAATTGACTGCAGTGGGCCTAGAGGGAAGTTAGAAGGAGCCCCTTATGCCAAAAGTGGCGGGGGGGCATAAAGAGAGGAATGTAAAGCCCAGCTCATGAGTTTTAGGCTGGAAAATCTAACAGGCAGAGGAAGGATTTTTTTTTATTACTGATTTTCTAACCTCTATTTATAAGAATTTATTTTGCTTATAAAGTTCATGTCTTTCCAATTTCTGTACCCTTTTATGTTATTTTTGTGATTTTCTTGCTTTAAACAATTTAAAATGGCAAAATGTATCTTAAGCATTTTTGCACTGATTTATGCTTCCTAAGTCACTCGCCACCTACAGAATACATTCATCTTTATTTTTGTTTTTTTGAAAGTTGTTTTATATATAACTCTTTAATTTAGCGGAAATGTATTCTATTGTATGAGGTGAATATGTATAAGCATATTCTTAAAATACATCTTAGAACTGGGCTCATTGCATAAGAGTGCAAGCGTTGGGCTGCAGTGTGCCCAAAGGTGAAGCGTCAAAGTCAGAGAGAGTCCTCAGGCTCTTCCCATTGCATCTCACGTATCATGAGCAAAGTAACGAGGGGAAGGTAGAAGAGAAGAGGTGATTCTTCCGCTTCCTTCTTGCTTCTCCAGCAAGAAAAAGGATTCCTTCTTGGATCTTTTATTCCCCATTATCATCATTCTTCAATCTGCCACCTCGTCACAATCTTATTCTCAGTTTCCAGATCCTCACTCCCAATATTTGTGAATCATTTCCTGATTCTCTGACATTGCAATACATTCCCAATACAAACATTTTATTTGTCGATAATCAAATTATTTGTTTGCCAGTAGTTGGAGAAGGTCTGATCATTGTCACCAGTCATGGGATAAAGGAAAGTAACAAGAGGAATAAAAATTGTTTTACTCCTGAGAGTAATGTTGAAAGCATGCATGCACTTAATTTCCTTAATCTTCTTAGTTATCTCTGATGTCAGAGAGATGTAAAACTCAGTGGAAAAAGATCGGGAAGTATTTGGGATTCTCTTTTATCTTCACGAAGCTGAAGTTGCACTTATCCTTCATGCCAGCCAAATTTATATTCATTCATGCATTCCCTCGTTCTTCATCTTATTCATTATTTTCTCAGCAAAATTTAATCAAGCAGTCACTAAGTATGACTTAGCATTTAGTTGTCAGGGATTGGAAGATAAGTAACATTCATCCCCTGTCATTAAAAATATTCAACACAGAGCAGGGTTGGGGGGCTCCTGCCTGTAATTCCTGTAACTCAGAAAGCAGAGTCAAGAGGATTGCAAGTTTGAGGCCAGAGGCAGCCTGTGAAATTTAGCAAGACCCTGTCTCAAAATACAAATTAAAAAATGAGCTGAGGTTGTGGCATAGGGGTAGAGCATGTATAAAAAGCATGCATGAGGCCCTGGGTTCAACCCCCCAATACCGGGGAAAATAAAAGAGAGAAAAGAAAAATGAAAAAAAAAATTCTAGCCCAAAGAGAGATACAGACACAAATGATCATCTATGGTCAAAAAAGAGATAAACCCTTGGGTTGGCTAGTTTGTTATTAGAGAATATGGAGAGACAGGTCCTCAAGTTGGTTTCTGTGATGAAGATCAGGGAAGACTTCCTAAAAGAAAATGTTATGCGTTACATTATTGAGTCTACTTTAAGCAAGAAGAAACAGAAGCAGCAACACTAGGGAAGGAAGAGCATGCGTATACTCCAAGTCTGTGTGTCTTTCAAATCTCACCGTTAGGTAAGAAAAACACATCCTCTGGTTTCATTGCTGGTGTGCCCAAGTAGCAAGCTCGATGATGTGTCATGAAACCCTAGTTTAGGAACCCGTTAGCTTTGTGCTTCCTCTCTGGTTGCTGGGTTTCCGATCTCATCTTAGGTTGTGAAGCAATGCTGAGGAGTTTCTGCAGTCCCAGGAACAGATTCAAGGATAATAAAGACCACTGCTCTGTGAAAATATAAGCTTAGAACTTATTTTTTAAAGTATGTCAGCACTAGAAGTAAGTTTGTGAAAGTAAGCCACAAACTCTGATATCATTTTCTGTCATTGCAAAGCATGTTTTCTTTACTAGAATATGAATATTGTCTCTCTTTCTAAAGAAATATTTCTAGGTAGAGTTATCAGATTTCTACTGTGTTTTATGATATCAACACTGAATATCTTTAACTTGGGCTGAAGTTTAGCTCAGGTGGTAGAGTCTTGCTCCGCACTCTCTGAGGATCTGGGTTTGATCCCCAGCACACCATAAACAGGGAAACGCATGTGCTAATCTATTCCAGAAGCAATCCTGAAATAATCAAACCTTGAAAACCCTGTGAGGGTCACCATGATTTGGACTAGACTCAATGGCACCTAACAACAATGATCTTCAAATTAGAGCTCTAAGTAAGAGATGTGATGACATTTTTAAAATATTAAGATAAATAAATAGTTCGTTAAAAAGAAAGCCAATGGTTTCTTGTTGAAACTGTGGCCAGTTTAATTGCTTTATTGTGTATTCAGATGACTATGATCCTATTGTAAAAAGTCTTATTTTTCATTTACCTTCTTACCAATGAGCATATTGGCGTTCTGTTGTTGTTTTTAGGTGCTTTTGAGTCAGTGTCCAACTCATTGCATCCAATTCATAGTGACTCTACATATAACAAATGAAACAATGTTGTCAGTGCTTCTCTGCTATTCATAGGGTTTTCAATGGCTGATTATTTTTTGGGAATGAGTTGCTGGGTTCTTTTCCCAAGCCTATGGGACCTGGTGTCCCCAGGTGGTCTCCCATCCAAGTACTAACCAGGCCCAGCCCTGCTTAGTTCCTGAGATCTGACCGGATCAGACACCACAGTGGTATGGCTGCAGGCATTGGCACTCTAGGGCTAGAATAAAATGCACAAGCTTTTAGAAAAAAATTACATTCTTTGATGTTATGAGATTAAATACATTCTTGTCATATTAGCTGAGAAATGACCTTTCTGTGTTCTCTATAATAGCTTCAAGAGATACTTGATTCTTTAACTCCACAAAGAAAGCACAGACATCCTGTTGTACTCCTCCCCTGGTGTCTCACTTCACATTCCTTCAACTTCTTTTGAAATGTATTCCTCAAGCTGTTAAAATTAGTCAAGTTAATGTCTGACATTCTAGGTTGTCAGAGCACTGGAAGGAGTCTTTAAAGATCCTGTGAACTAACACTCAAGCCCATAGTTACGTATTCTAGAAAAGACAGGCGTCTAACTCAAGTTATTTGAAGTTCATATTGAAAAACACCATTTTATTCTTATTGTTATTAAAGATGTTTCTGCATAGCACTTGTGTGTGTGCCTATGTATGTACCTATGTGTATGTATGTAGGCTCTTTTTCTTTTCAGTCCTGGAAGGTTTAACCCCTCCCCTCCCAGGGCAAGGGCCTTGTACAAGTTATGTAACTGAGCTGCACCTGCAGACCCTTTTACTAATTTTTTACTTTTATTTTGAGAGAGGGTCTCACTACTTTGTGCAGACTGTCTCCAGCCTTGATATTGCAATCTTCCTGCCTCAGTCTCCTGAATAGCTGGGATGACAGGTATGTGCCATGGTGCCTGACAAAGGATACACACACACACACACACACACACACACACACACACACACACACGGAGACAAAGGCGTTGCAACAATGAGACAGAGTTAGAGTTAGAGAGATGGTTCTACACGCTCAGAACTGATCACATATACTTTCTATTGGTAATACTTGCTTTAATAAACTTGGATTCACTCTTTTCATCTTTGCATATCCATGCCATTCCTCAGTGAGCTTTGTGTGAAGTGACAGTTTCTTGGTGGAAGTGTTTTGCATTTTTGCCAGTAGAACAGGCCTCCATCCTGCAGTAAGGCAGAGTGAAAATCAGAGCTGGAGGGAAAGCTGGGGATCGAGCACCCTCTGGTCCTGGCTTTGTTGGAAATAACCATGCTCTTGGGCCAGGCATTTAACTCAGGCTCACGTGCCAGGGTCTTTGCAGTGGCCCTGAAGATCCTCTTGTTGAGCTTCCCATTGAACCACGAGTCACCTTGTTATTTTTCTCATCTACCACATAACTAGAGTAACTGTGCTAATGTCACAGGGGTGCGTGGGGCTGGATTAAACAGAGTACCTAAAAAGAATCTCATAGAGATAGATGCTGCATTGTGGAGAGATGGGGAGGTGGAGCTGCCTGGGTACATAAGACCACACATGTGGGTGGAGGGGTCACCCAGGTGGAGAGAATAAGAAAAGACTCCCAGACTACACTGTCTGATAGAGTTGCCACTGGCTACACACAGCAGTGTATCTTTAAGGAAATTAAGAACTTCCATTCATCAGTCTCACCAGTCACACTTCAAACTCTCAACATTCACATGTGTTCAGGGACTATTATGTGGGCAAAAGCAACCAGAGAATGTTTTTTCCATCATAGAAAGGTCTATTGTTGTTGCTGTTAGGTGCCATCGAGTCGGTATCTGACTCATAGCGACTCTACATACAACAGATGAAACACTATTGTCAGTGCTTCTCTGCTGTGCATAG
This sequence comes from Pedetes capensis, assembly GCA_007922755.1. NCBI lineage: Eukaryota > Metazoa > Chordata > Mammalia > Rodentia > Pedetidae > Pedetes > Pedetes capensis. The sequence goes on along the minus strand of VMDO01016877.1, from coordinate 1,468 downwards.
GGTTTTCAATGGCAGATTGTTTTTTGGGAATGGGTTGCTGGGTCCTTCTTCTAAGCCTACAGCACCTGGTATTCCCAGGCGGTCTCCCATCCAAGGATTAAACAGCCCAACCCTGCTTAGCTTCTGATATCTGATGGGATCGTATGCCACAAGGCTACAACTTCAGGCAGAAAGGTCTATGGGAAGTAATTATCTAGAGCAAAATCCTAAGGAACTTGCCCAATTAAGAAATGATGATTAGCTAATAATTAGTGGAATAGTGACCAGATCATGTCTAGTGCTGGAAACTTTGTGAAAATTAAATAGAAATTTTTAGTGAAGTGTTTCCCTTGCAAAACCTCTGTAAAATACCAGTTATTATTATGCATATTTCACATATGAGGAGACCAAGAGTCTCCCACTGTAAAACACGGCTCCTTCCAGGTGTGGTCACCCATCATAGCACTCGGGAGGCTGAGGATCAAGAATTCAAGGCCAGGATGGATTACATAGTAAGACCCTGTCTAAATAAATGAATAAATAAACAAAAAGAAAAAAAATGCTTCAGGAGACACATCAATGAAGCATCTGGGAATGCTCTGGCTCAAATCTCAGTTTCCAAAATATTGACTATACAGCATCAATGTTTCATTTCAGTTGATGTCTTATTGCTTTAGAGTTTTACGAGCAACACCACTCATATCAGGAAACATTCATTCTTTATGAGTAAGCTAATTTTCTATTGCTGAAATTTGCTGTGTCCTCTATAGTGATACGGAATGTGTATAATAATGAGATAAATATTTTTTAAAAATATTTTCAACTTTTCTAATCTTCCTAAGCCAAAAGACTTAGAAAATTTATATAATTTACACATTGGCCCATGTGGAGTGTCTGACCTGCAAGTCAAATAAACTATATGAGCGACAGCCTCCAAATAAGAGCCAGTCCTGTGGATCTTACATCTCATGGTTTTCTACTTGCCTTCTCCTCTTAGTGCCTGGCAGCTGTCCCACCCTGGCATCAGATGTCATCTGATCCTGGAAACTAAGCAGGGTCAGGTCTGGTTAACCCCTGGAAGGGGAGACTTCCGGGGATATTGGGTGCTGTAGGCTTGAGAGAAGGACCTGGCAGCCCACTCTCAAAACAATCAGCTATCTAAAATCCTATGAATAGCAGAGAACTCAGACCATGGCCAGGAGTGTTTCCTTCTGTTGTACCTAGGTTCACCATGAGTTGGACCTGATTCTATGGCTCCTGACAACAGCAACATCTCCCCTGGGTACATTCAGGTGTATACCATGCATAGTGCTGATGCAGTTAATCTTATTTTGTAAAATCTGTGGTCATTCATTGCCTGTTGTTGTTGTTGTTAGGTTCCACCCAGTCAGATCCGACTCATGGAGCCCCTATGTACAAAAGAATGAAACACTATACAATGCTATGCCATACTCATGATCTTTTTATGTTGAGTCCGATATTGCAGCCA